>JAKCPI010010277.1:0-35438 GCA_023213315.1 Euborellia annulipes
TTTCCGGGTTTTAACACTGAGGGTTAAAATTTTATTAACTAATTGCTTGGAAACGGATGAAAAAATATTGACAATATTTAAAATGGAACTAATAATATGTCACAGCTCAAATATTATTTTGAAATGCTTGTTATTATTTTTGTTCATTTGGGTAAAAGCAAGTCTTTTCTTCATTTGAATGAACATGCAGGTAAAGTAAATAGAATACTTTTCAATTTGGTATGCTTTAATCAGAAATAAACTAGTATTTTATTTACTTTTCCTGCATTCGTATATTTGGCACTTCACAAGTCTTTAATATTTAAACTTTGGAAAAATTTTAATATATGGCAAACTCAGGCCTTTCATAAGATGTGCGTCTCGAAAAGCCGTTAGAAGACGATTGACTACCTAGTTACTCGAGGCGGCAAGAGATGGCGTTAGTTTTTCCCATAGGGATTTAATTTCATTTGAAAGATTCCAGCTAATTAATTAAGGGTAAAATATTAATTATTTTTTAACACAATGATTACTAATTTAATTATTTATAAGATATAGAGCGGATTTTTTAAAAATATCTTTTCTTTAATGCGATTAATCTAAAAAAAAAAATTATTTTTTCGAAAATCAAAAAAAGGGCTTCTATAAGTTGTAGATATTTTAAATAGCTTTAATTAAAAAAAAAAATTCAGGTCGATAGCTTGAAAATTGTGGCCGCTGGAATCTCCCAAAATTAGCACCCCGAGACGCTCACCTTAATAAAGTTATTTTCTGGTGTAACAAATGTGTTAGTTTCTCACATAAATTAAGCGATATTCTTTTTATTTATTAGTTTAGGGCCTATATTTTGTTATAGTCTAATAAAAGAGCATGAATGAGTCAAATTAAATACAATTTAATATTTAGTCTACTCAAGGGACCTTTTTACTTTCTCTTACCCTATATTATGATAATTAATTAGCTTTGATTTTTTATAGGAGTAATAGAGCTTCCCAATCGGAAAATTCTGAATTATAAAAAATTGGGAGTATTTTTCCTGGACTCCCCATAAAATAACATTCTTTATAAGGGTGCATAACTTAATTTTGCCAACGATAAGTCCACTTCCTTTTCTGTAAAAACATAACTCAAAATATGAAATATTTCATTCAGTAGAAATAAAAAAAAAGTTTTTATATAAAATTTCTAGGTGGGAAAACTTGTTTGTCAATCATAACACTGCAGCTGTCGCTATTTTTTTTTTTAACAAAAAAGAAAGATTAATAAAGAAATTTCTAGAGTACACACTTGTAAAGTTGACAGATGTCCTTTGACACTGATTAAACATCTTTTTAAGATTTAAATTTTCACCCCTCACTCCCTTCAGCAAACAACATTCTCGACAAAGTTCAAACGATTAAAATTGCCCTTTGGGAAGGTGAATGATTGCAACCACAACCACTCACTCACACTACCTCAAAATTTGCCATGCGTGATCAATTATGTAAATCCCTACATACATTTTCCATTGGAACGACATTGAGACAGATACATGGGTAAATGGATCTATAAACATAATAATAATATATATAAATAGGGATTCTCTATTAATATTGGACAAACAGTGGAAGAGAGAAAGCGAAATACATATTCGGATAAAAAATTAATCCTCTGAAACGAGTGATGGAATTTATTTGAACGTTCAGCTATGGTTGAAACACCGAAACCAAAAACAAAAGAGATCTCGTCTTATACCATGATTGTGATGTGTGCCACTCGATAAAATCCTTCAATTCAATTTTTTTATGGGGCATCTTATTTCAATAAAAGTATCATTTATTATTCATGACATATCAAAAATGAAATATCCAGTCATTTATCATTGAAATTCAAGGTGTTAAACGCGACGACAATTTGGAAAAAAAAAAATAAAAAAAACTTTATATCTTTTTTTTTTTTGCTATAATTTTCGAGAGCTATTTATTTTAATGGATTTAATGAGTCGTAGTTTTTTGTGAGTTTAATTTCCCTGGTGGATCAAGTGGGCCACAGGGAGTCAAAGCACTCAAGCACTGTACAACTAACAATATGCGTTGACTGGAGATCCTGGGCTTGACTCCCGAGAACACAGTATTTCGTTGTACAGTGCTGGTGCCCTGTTGCCCTATTTGAACCACTAGCTATATTATACTACGACTCATTAAATTCCTTAATATCTAATTTTAATTTATATGTTATATTGGAATTGTTTTTCTTTAAAAAACTATCGGTGGTAAAAATGGCTGATGGCCTTACGCCAAACATTCTTTTAACTAAATAAATATAACCGCTTAGCTCAATTATATGATAGGTAGCATAACCTCAATAGAATTAGACGAATTTTTGGTAAGCTTCTAACTTCTTCTTAACTTTCTTCACTTATACCCGTATTCATAATCGTTCCTTGAGGAAGAAGGAATCCTTATATCAATACATTTATATAGGTATAAGGATTCCTTCTTTTTCAAGCAATGACTATGAATACAGGTATTAATGTTATTTCAAGAGCAAGTATAGCGATTGTGTCAAAAATTTGATGTCGAAATTTTGATGAAAATACACGTCTTTAGACACTTTAGGAGATTTAATTATTATTATTAATTGACTTTGATTTTTCATAGAACTCAATAATTTCCCATGGGAAAATTTTTGATTATGAGGAATTTTTTGAGCTTCGGAATTTGGGAATTTGAAGACCCGAGTATTTATCTTCGACTCTCCATAAACTCCTATCAAGAGTGTAAAATTTAATTTCGAAATTCCAACGGGAAGTTGGTCTAACAAAGCGTGACTACGGACACTTCGATATAATGAAGGAATTAAGCCACGTGGTTTAAATTTTATATTTAAATTAGGCACCCCCCTGAAGTGTAAAAATTAACTTTTAAACAAAATCGGCCAAAAAGTACTAGTACTTTACTGAAGTATTTTTTTCAGTTTTTCTCTATTTTCTCTAAATTCGCTCCAACGATTTTGATTAAAATGCATAAGTCAATTATTTTTTAGATGCTCTTTAAAATGTATATTCTCATTTTGCCCTTGAATTATTTTGAAGCACACGTTACAATTGTACTTCAAAGGAAAGAGACCAATTGGCCTTTAATTATAATACAAGTGAAACTAATATCAGTATAATTATTATTTTGAAATTAATATACATATAACTGACTAGAAAATGTTTTAAAAAGTTCTTTAATTAATTTAATTCAATTTTAACACCTTCTGAAATGAATATCAATTTAGGTTTTGTTCTAGTTTAGGTTTCATTTTATTGAACCAAAGTATATAAGAAATTTACTACCTTTTTTTATGACGGTCGCCTAATATTCTGTTAAAGATAAGCAAAATATATAATAAACCTTGTCCAGAACATACTGATAGTGATGCCCTTCTATATTAATAAACAAACGTAAAATTTTTTATTTTTTTTTTCGACTTTTCCTCCCTCGTCTTATGAATAAATCTTATCTAAATATTCAAATGCATAATATATATAAATTTTTATTTTCTAATGTTTCCACATCAGGTAAAAAAAAGAGCATATGCAACTCCTCTTATACGTATATCATAATATATTCACTCTCTCTCTCTCTCTCTCTCCTCCACCGATAAAAGCTATAAAAATTTTTATCTTATAATAAAAACGAAAATGTCTGTAAGTGAGGGTGGATAAAAAAAAAGAACAAAAGCTTTTAAATAATTTCAAAAAAAAAAAAAATAAATAAATAAATAAGGTAAAATAAAAAATAAAAGCTACATGAAGAGAGGGTTTAAATTTTTGTAAATAAAATTTTTTTTGAATCTAAATTACATTAAATATTTCACTTTTTCTTTAGCATTTAGTTTAGCTTGATTACAAGTCGAATTTTTTTGTTTCATTTTCATCAACATTTAATACCTTAGCATGCAAAACAAAGCTTTTGAATAAAACTGTTCAATGAAAACTGATTAGTTTTTTTTCGATTTTCTCAAAAACGGCTCTAATGATTTTGATTAAAATTCATAAATTAATTATTTTTTAGATATCCTTTAAAATGTATATTCCCTTATTCAAAAAATTGTTTGAAGACCACTTTAATTAGAATTAGAAATATTTTATTAATTTATTAATTTTACATATTGTTTTTCACTTACAAGTTAGAGAAACTGTTTTACTTTACTAAATGGGAAAGAAATGGTTGCTGTGATAATAAAATATTAATACTTTTCTATGCTTATAAAATTCTAATGTACTGTCGGAAACTAAATATATATCTACGGAAAAAAAAATGGTTGGAAAGCACAGAACACATTTTATAAGGTTGTGTGTTGTGATACCATTACACCAAATTTTACTTTCTCTTTTTACTTTCTCTTATTTGGCTTGACTTCCTCGTGCGTAAATCCACCTGTTTAAGATAAATTTATATAAGCCTATATTTTTTTAAAATTCAATATTACAGAGAGTTTTTTTTTTTTTTTTTTTTTTTTAATCGATCAAACATTTTTTTTCTTTCAAGAACTTACTAATTAATAACTATTCCAAAAACTATTCCAAAAAACTCTAAATATTAATATAAAATAAATTTCGGAAAGGGTTGAAATAATAATTTGTTTAAGAATAAAAATGACAATTTTTTTTTTTTATTCTAGCAGGATAAAAAAAAAAAAACTCGAATGAAATAAATATTTTCGCCCATAAATTTTTCTCTTTTCTTCTCATATAAAAAAAAAGAGATAAAAAAACAAGTTTGATTAAAATTTATAACCTTTTTTTTTTATCCATAATAAAATTATAATTTTTTTTTTTTTATTCATTTAAGAGAAGAAGAAATTTTATTTTTTTAAAATTCCATTTTGATCAAAATTTCAAACCGAGGAAGTTTAATTAAAAAAGGAATTCCATTCGGATTTGCTCTCTCAATCTTACGATTCCTACTCGATTATACCTCTAAGTTCTCACTTGAATCGAAGGACATAAATAGGAAAAGGGTCGGGGAAGGGAGAGGGGGAGGGGGGATGTGGATCGTCTCTAAAGACAATTGGAAAGAATTGGCAAAAAAAAAAGAAAGAACGGCGGTGCAATAAACGCACTCGTTCTTTGGGCCCTGGCGGAGTTTATTTTTATTGAACGGACGAATGGTGAAGAAATTATATTATTATTAAAAAAAAAGGAAATTTTCCAAAAAAAAAATATATAGGTCTATATTATTAAATTCCGTGTAAATGTAATTTGTTATTTGACATTTTTATTTTATTTCTTTGTCCCCTTTATTTAAAATTTTTGCTTAAGCTTTTTTTTTTTAATAATTTTTAATTTTTTTAATTCTTAAGTTTTTTTTTATATACATTAGTTTCTCGCTAATCCTGACATTTTGAGACTGATATTTGACAAAAATGTTTTTCCATTAAATTATCCAATAAAAAAAAAAAAGGGACTGAGATTACAATGGCGATAAAGACCACCAAGATAGGCTTTAGGGTCCCAGCATTCCAGCATTTTCCCTAAGATCTGGGTCCCTTTTCCATATCGGTAGGGTCATAAATACAAATAATTTACGTACTTTGCAACAATATCATAAAGTAATATTTTTTTTTTTTTTTTGTTTATTCATATTTTTCCTTCGCCCTATAATTAGAAGAAATTTTGTAGAGCAATTGTATGATTCTTAAATAAATAAATAAAATTAATTAATTAAAAAAAAAAAAAAAACCGAAGTAGTAATAGTTTCTGAAAATTTCTAAAATTAAATGTTGTCTGTTAAATTAACAATTAAATTTATTTTTCTTTGTTGGACTCGCAAGTGCAACAGAACTCTAAACAAAGGGGAGGGTGCAAAGGGGATGATTACACCCCCCCCCTCCCCCGAAATTTGAGTAAAAACTTTTTAAAAATTTTAAAAATTTGATTTCTATATAACCCTATATTTTTACTTTCTCTTACAAATAAATACATTTTTTTGTGTGTGGGACTGGATGAATCTCATGTAGTGAAGAGCATGTCTCACTGTGATGGTAAGAGAAAAAAATCAAATAAAAAAAAAGAGTAGATGGAGGGGTGTCGGGGAGAGTGGAAGAAAAGGGGGGGGGGGGGGGGGGGGGGGGGGGGGGGGGGTCTTACAAATAAATACATTTTTTTTGTCGTGTGGGACTGGATGCAATCTCATGGCCCCTAGCTGAAGAGACATGCACTCTACCACTGTGCTATGGTACAAGAGCAAAAAAAAATACCCCTCCTCTGACCCTAACCACCAAAATAAAGTTAATTTTTTATTATTAAAATTTAGTATAGTATGTCTTCTCCTATTGATTTTTTAAATTTCCCCTGCTTGCTAGTTAACTGTGCGATTGATAAATTTGCTCTTCTAATTAGTCGTCGGGATGATTAATAGCCTGGAATGAATAAGGCGAGAGAGAGAGAGAGAGAGAGAGGGTGTGAGAGAAGGGAGTGGGGGGGAAGAGAAAGAGATTGACCGATTTGGGAATCGAACTGGATGCCATGGCATGTCGTCGCTGATATCCTGATATTGGACGTCAAATCAGAGCAAATTCATCTCCCTGGGCCCCCTGGGAATCCGATTAGCATGCAGTAACAATCCAGGCCAATTATGTCACCTGAGCCCTGCAAACCCACTCACCCCTAAATTGACTAGAGTACTATATAATAACTTTTTTTTTTTAATATAACATCTCTTCGTTCAAGATTATTAAATATTTATTTTTTCATATTTCATAAATGCAATCATAAATAGGAAATAGGAAAATCAAAATATGAAAAAAATATTTTCAAAAGCACATAGTCTTAAAAAAATTGCAATTAATTTTTACTGAAAGTAGATAATATTTTAATTTGAAGTGTATTTAAATTTATATTCCTGGCCCCTTTTGTCCTGTGCTATAAAATTTATTTAAATTATTTTAGCGAACAATTTAAACAATTTGGATGAAATATAAACGGCCTCAGATAACAAAAAAGAGAATATTTATTTTGTTGTAAATGAAGACATCATATTTACATAATAATACATAATTATATTTCGCATAGAATTTAACACTATCATAATAATTATTTAAAGTTTACTCTCTTATAAAATTAAAAAAAAAAAAAAAAAAAAAAAAATTAACAACGATCGTAAGATTAATTTATTCTTTTATTATTATGCCACCTTTTTATAACCCTTTTTTTTGAAAAAGCGTGTCTAAAGAGTAGAAAAACAATCGCCAACAATATTGTTTACAATGTCAATCATAGCGGAACCTCGGGTAGGTGGTCTCGAGGAACAAGCGTGTGGAACGTCCCTCGTTTGCTCTCGCTGCAATACAATTTGATAAATGCAGTATATAAATGGCCTCAGCAGCCGAGAATATTAATAAGTAAATTGAATTCTTTGCAGAAAAATTTGTACTAAAAATTTAAAACAAAAAATCTGGTGCTGCCAAGTAGATGACACAACTTTCAATTACCGAAGACAAGAAAAGTTGTGTGCTGTGCGACCATTCACACACCTTAAATTACCCTATTTTAAAAGGAATGGCAATAAATCGACTCTCGTTTTATGATTACGTAGACAAAAGCATTTGATGTAATGGTTGATCCAGGAAATTCAAAATTTGTATTCATTTACACCGTATAGTGGTTCCGCCTTAATATTAGTAATCGCTATCGATTTCAAAAGAGAAGCAAATTTATCGTTACACCCTTCCATTATGCTAAAAATGCAAATAAATACAAGAGTCCAGGATGGTATCTCGCTATCGACCCAGGTCCATCCGACCTAAGGGGACAAAAAAAAAGCCTATCATGGAAGAAAAAAATAAAACAAAAAAAATCACAAGCACTTTTATATCCTCTTAAGTTAAAAAAAAAATAAAATAAAAAATATACAATTGTTTATTGTAAAAGTAATTTATTTTTTGTAATTATCCTTAATCCAGTGCCTTGTGACCCAATGGGAAAGAGATTAAAAAAAGTGGCAAAACGGCAATTACCTCTCGAATCATCCGAACTCCCATCTCCCTAATTCGGAAAATTTTTGGGCCACAGCTCTGATTACTACTATTTTAAGTATCATACTTATTTATAAAGCCGTTAAACCGGTGTCAGATGTGTGAACGCACCAATCAGGCCTCAGCGATGCCTCAGGGACAGCGCTGATTGGCGAAATTCAGAGAGGGCGGGGCGGAGTCGGAGAGGCAAATTCAAAATTTTTAACTACTAAACGCGTACCCCTTGTCAAATAAATCTTTGGTGGTTTAATACTAATTCCTATAAATTGTTTAAATATTTGCTATTTTTTTAAAGTTTAGGCTTTTTTCACTTTGTTTGAATTTCCCTAATCTACAGTATTTGCTGAATCTTTTTTCTTATAAATGATAATACTGTACATTAATTAAACAAAATATTCTAGACATTCCGGTATTCATAGTACTATGAAAACGGATATTATTTTTTTGGATTTGAAATCCAAATCTATTTTTATTAACCCTTCCAGAAAATTATAATTAAAGCAATGGATATGACTTCCCCACTAAAGATAAATCCCCAACCCATGCGTCGAATAAAAACTTCAACTCTTTTGATTTCAGTCTATTTTTTAAATTAAAAATCCCATTTATTGGTTATTAAAAAAAAAAAGATAATAAAAGGTCAACCGGAAAAAAATTGAAAATTTATTATTCATTAAAAATATGCCATTAAATCGCAATGTCATTCTTCATTTCCTCTCTCGAACGGGGGGTGGGGGGGAGGTTTACGCCACCATCATCGATATTCTATACCTATGTAATAGATATAATCAAATACGAAATAAAAGGGAAAATTTTATTCCAACCACAAAAATATTATGATAAATTAACAATTATAATTTGCTCAAATTTCCCAAGAATATATTAATCCTTTCTTTACTTCAATTTATGTATGATAAATCTTATTAATGACTTTGAAATATGATAGATATTAGATTTTTTCTGTTGCCTGAGGAAGGGAGGTTTTCGCTGGTTTTTGACGGAGCTGCTCTGGCCGAGGAGGCGTTGCCTGGAAGGAGGTGGTTTTAGGAGGGTGTAACGATCGATACTTGGAGGGGAAGGCGGTGTTGCCACTTCGCTGGAATCCAATGCACGGCCTAGGCAGACAGACCAGAGAGCCAAGAGAGAAAGAGAATTACCTTATCCCCTTCCTTTCTTCTTTCGACATCATTCGTAAATAAATCGAACAAGACATTAATTAATAATAAAGACGAGAAGAAACAATCCTTCACTTTTTTATTTATTTTTTATGGAATTAATTATTAATCTCTCTAATTGCTTTTGAGATATTTGTTCAGTAACATTAGAAACTATCATTTTTTAGAGGTTCATGAAGGATTAATTGAAATTTAGATAATAGTTCCGAAATGACCGAACTGGAGCTGGGTGTTTTTTTTTTTTTTTTAATAAAATTGGAAAAAACTAAAAAAGTACATCATTGAAGTACTAGAACTCGAAGTTTCCCAAAGATGATATCAAATGATGATACCGATGACTATCCGGGAAAGTTTCACACGCTCATTGATCGGGGTCACCAATCCCGAGCTTTCATTTATTTGAATAAGATTTAAAATTCTTTCAATTTATTTGGATTATGTGGACAAATATTTGTACAGATTTTAACTCATTGAGAGTTTTCTTTTTTATTGGAACGAAGTTCTTTTACGCGGCTTACATACTGTGAATTGGCAGAAAACGTTACGTAACAAAAATGCGTTAGAGCGCCCGAGTGCCAGCGGAGGAATACGAGGCTAGCCGAAGCCTTAGGCGAGGCCACTCCTACCCCCCACCAGCTTTAAATATTCTTTCTATAGGCCTATTATTTAAAAAAGAAAAGAATTATTTATTTTTTTAATAATATTCATATTAAATTTTATTCTGAGTTAAAGAAAATGCGGCGTGAGGAACTTCGTTTCTGCGTGGGTTCCACCAGTAGCGTATCCATGTGGGGCAAAGGGAGGCGCTCGCCCCCCCCCTCCGCCCCAGGCGGAGCAAGCCTTTGGAGCCCCTTGATACCTACATAGACGCCCTAGCGCATCCGGCTTTACTTCGGCTTTCCGGGTTTTTATTTTGGAATTTCATAATAAATTTATAAATTTTATATTTAAAAAAATCCGGAGAAAAATAACAAATGAGATTCGTATAGGAAAAAAAACCTCGAACGAAAACGCCTCCCCAGTTGAGCTTTGCCCCCCCCCCTCGCCCTTAAAGGCTAGTTACGCCGCTGGGTACCACAACCCCACACCTTTGCTTTTTTCTCTTACCTATATATGTCTAGTATTTTTTGAATACTATAATAGTAAATCTTCTTTTTCCTAAAATTTTATTTATCTTTTTAGAGATGTGGGTTTATATAAAGAGATTATGTTGGGGACACACGAACTAGTTCCTTGTTGAGGATTAGATGAGGATGGGGAGGGTGAGTCCATTTATTATAAACCTGAGAACTTTGGACTTGAAAGTCGCCCTGGAAACGTTTTGTTAATGTTGTCAGATGTCCTTATGTCTGTCTGCCTGTTTGTTTGTAAGCAAGATAACCGAGGGCGAATTTCAAGATCAGTCGACAAGATTAGTGAACGCTTAAGCTTTGGTCAATTAAGGTGGATCAAGTTTAGAGGGAACAAAAATTTAAGAAAAAAAAAAATTTAATTAATCAACTCTTAAGAGCTTATAATTAAAAATATTTTCAAAGAAACTTCTAAATATATTTTTTTCTTTATTAAAAAAAAAAAAAAAAAATTAAATGGTGGTAAATCTGGTGTGACTGTTCACACAGCACACAACTTTCTCTTGCCTTCACTAGCTGAAAGTTGTGTTCTGTGCTTGTCACACCAGATTTTTTTATGACGGGATATATTTAGTTTCCGGCGATATATTAGAATTCAAGATATAAATTTTATAAACATGGGAAAATATTTATATTTTGTTCCCATGGCTCCTATCTTTCCTATGAAGTACAAGAGTGAAGTGTGCTTCAAAGAATTTTGAGAGCAAAATGAGAATATATATTTAAAAGAGGATCTAAAAAATAATTGATTTATGAATTTCAATCAAAATCGTTTGAGACAATTTGAGAAAATCGAAAAAACTAAAAAGAATACAACATCAATAAAGTACTAGTACTCTTTGTCCAAATTATTCCCTCTTGCTTTATTTTTAATAACCTCACGTACTTTTTTTAGACTCAGAGGCCCTTGAAACGTGTATTTTCATCAAAATCTCGATAATGAATTTTTTTACATGAATGCAATAAGTCACGTTCTCCCTATATCTTTATATATATAAGTAAGAGAAAGTAAAAAAGAAAATATTATTAACATTAATTAGATCAAAAGTCAGATCCGGATTGTAGGCCTATATTCCATAAATATTGAAATAATAATAACAATATCGGAGCTCCATTGATGGGACGAGCCGGTAGTAAATCGGTCGTCAACCTGCTTCATAGAGTGCAAAACAAATCAGTTTCAATCAATCTCCAATTTATATAAATAATTATATAATCAGTTGCGATTAGATAGAGAGTATTTAGATGAATATATAACAAAATTATATAACAATTTTAAAATTAAACTTAAAACATTAATAATTTAATATCAAATATTAAATATTTTGAAAATTGTTAATTTTCCTCTTTTAAATTTATTTTCCTCTTTTTTTTTAATTTTTTAATTATAGGCGTACTCTTGGATTTTAAAATATTTTCCTCGTTATAATTAAAATATATTTCATAAATAAAGAAGGATAAAATATAAAACTCCAGGGGTTGATTTGGGAGAACAAGCGCAAAAAATTATTTTATCTATTTTTTTTTTTTTGCATATTTAAAAAATTTGTTCTCATTATTATGACTAAAACTTAAAATTTAAAGAGTTATTACTTTTAGGGCCGGTTGCTTCATGTCTGGGTAGATAGTGGAGTCTCTGCCGAAAAGACTGTGTGAATGTGTGTGGGAATGTGAGTGTGAATGAGAAAAAAGAGTGAATGTTTAAAAAAAATCTGGTGTGACTGGCGACAGCACAACTTTCTCTTACCTTCGGTAATCGAAAGTTGTGTTCTGTGCTTGTCACACCAGATTTTTTGTGTCGACATGTATTTAGTTTCCGACAGTACGGTACATTCGATTTTCAAGATGTAAAATTTATAAGTATGGGAAAATATTTATATTTTGTTACCATGGCAACCATTTCTCCTATCTTTTCTATGGAGTACAAGAGTAAAGTGGTCTTCAGAAGATTTCAATCACAAAATGAGAATATACATTTTAAAGAGAATCTAAAAAATAATTGATTTTTGAATTTTTTAAAAAATCGTTGGAGCAAATTTGAGAAAATCGAAAAAAACTGAAAAAGTGCATCAGTAAAGTACTAGTACTTTTTGGTCGATTTTGTTCAAAAGCTTCGTGTCACGTCCCATGGGGGGTGCCTAACTTAAATATAAAATTTCAACTTCCTAGCTCTTTTCGTTCTTGAGATATTTTGTTCACAGACAGACACACAGACACACGGACACACAGACACACAGACACACAGACACACAGACAGACAGACCATGTCGCGAAAACCACTTTTTTGGATTCAGGGGACCTCAAAACGTGAAGATTCATCAAAACCTCGACATCGAATTTTTGACATGAATCCAATACTTCTCTCTATATATATATTACATATATACATAGGTAAGAGAAAGTAAAAAAGTTGGCAATGACTCAAAGATCTCTTTAAGATATAACAAACAGGTGATATTAGAAACACAAGACTGGCACCAGCATCCTAACTTCACGAATATACCGTAAATGACAAACAATCTGCAATCTATCCCTTTTACTTTCTCTTACCTATGTATATATGTAATATATATATAGAGAGAAAGTATTGGATTCATGTCAAAAATTCGATGTCGAGATTTTGATGGATCTTCACGTTTTGAGGTCCCCTGAATCCAAAAAGTGGTTTTCGCGACATGGTCTGTCTGTGGGGTGGGTGGGTGGGTGGGTGTGTGGGTGGGTGTGTGGGTGTGTGGGTGGGTGTGTGTTCAATTTTAAGCATGAAGGAATTGAGCTACGAGGTTGAAATTTTATATTTAAGTTAAACACCCCCGGGACCGGAAAAATAAGCTTTTAATCAAAATCGGCCAAAGAGTACTAGTACTTTACTGATGTACTTTTTCAGTTTTTTTCGATTTTCTCAAAATTTGCTCCAACGATTTTTTTTAAATTCAAAAATCAATTATTTTTTAGATGCTCTTTAAAATGTATATTCTCATTTTGCGATTGAAATCTTCTGAAGACCACTTTACTCTTGTGTTTCATAGGAAAGATAGGAAAAATGGTTGCCATGGTAACAAAATATAAATATTTTCCCATACTTATAAATTTTACATCTGAATTCAAATGTACCGTACTGTCGGGAACTAAATATATTTCGACACGAAAAATCTGGTGTGACAAGCACAGAACACAACTTTCGATTACCGAAGGTAAGAGAAAGTTGTGTGCTGTGCGCCAGTCACACCAGATTTTTTGTTTTGTTATTATTCATTTTGTCAGTCAGGATTATATTTCTAGAATATATGGCAAGGTGTTGAAGATGATTATTTGAATATTTACTAATACCTAATTTGTTACTATGCTCGAGGGTTGACACCTCCCTCTGGCGAGTTGAATATTCTTTAATTATTTTAATTTATAATATTTATTTAAATTAATTTCAATTTTTATTTTTCATCATTTTTATAAGTTATGTGTCTTTATTAAATTGCTAGCTTCACAAAACCTTTAATACTGAAGTGCGTACCTTCGATCAAATTGTCGTTTTTACCTTTTGACCGACATTTATTTATTTCATCCTTTAACTAAATAAAACAAAAAAATTGAAATATATTTTCTTTTCTAATAAATTTATATTTCTGCTAATACAGTAATATCAAATAAAATAAATATTTTGTTCGAATATTTAATATTCATATCTAAATAGAAAACCTAGATATAGATATAAATAATATACGTGTAACTCTTCTTGGAGAGAGAGAGTGAAGAGTTTCCCCTTGAGAAATAGAATCGAATCATGATTCACGCCAGAGTGAAAAAACGCTGATAAGGGAAATGCCTAATACAGTGAGCCATGGGGGAATAGAAAGGCTTATTTAAATTCACCATGTGCATTCTGATCCGATTAAAGAACTGAGAAAGGAATCAGCAATCCTTCTCTTTGCTTCAGGTGTGGTCTCAAAACCTCTCAATGTTTTGAAATTAAAAAAAAAATTGTGTCATGGCTTATCACTCAATTTATCCAATCCAACTAAATATTCAATCACATATGTAATGTACATAAAAATTTCAGTTGTATAATTATTCAGTTGTATAATTAATGATTAATTATTATTAGAGACCGGATTTTAAGCAAAATGCTTATTGCTCAATTTTATAAGCAACCATTAGATATTTAATTTCTATACGAATTAGGAAAAACTAAGTGTATTGAGATTGCATTTTTTATGCTTTTTTTGCTTTTTTTGAGTTTTCATGCTTTTTTCCCTTTCGTGCTTATTTGAACTTATTTTACGAATATTTATAATTTTTTTTTTTTTTTAATTAAAAAACACACTTTTTTCCCATTCACACACGCATACACCAGGGACGTATATAAGGGGGGGGAGGGCCCCCCCCAAAAAAAAAAAAAAAAAAAAATTTCAAAAACCCCCGCAGTGCGAAAAAATATAGCCCTGGAAAAAAAATTTTTTCATCAGGGTGAAAAAATTTGGTTCCGCAAAAACAAAATTTTTCGCAATTTTTCTTTAAAAAAAATTTGTATACGCCATTGGTATGAGTAAAAATTGCTTATTAGATGCTTTTTTTCAACTTTTATGCTTATTTAACAACTTATTATTCAAGATTTTTATGCTTTTTTAAGCACTTTTTTTCCATTTTTTTATGCTTTTTTGTCCGGTCTCTAATTATTATTATTAATATATTAAATGATTGAATAATAGTTAAGAAGATACAATAATATAACATAACCCAATTGGTCGAGACTGAAATTTTTATGTTCACTACATAGATGATTGAATATTTTGCCTATATTGACAACCCTCAAGCTCTGAAGATGGTCTTGACCAAGACGGAAACGTCAGTCTAGAGGACCAATAAACAAAATAATTTTGGAGATGTAAGTAGTGGCTGTGTATGTTGATTTTAGGGGATGTGGAGGCAGAGGCAGCCAAAAATAAAATACTCTGAATGCTTTCAATCAGCCGGAGACGTTTCGGTTTATTTGCTATAAACCATCCTCAGTCCTTTAATTAGTATATTTATGCTCAGAGTTGGTCGGGTGATAATTCTATACATTGTTTTAAAATGAATATTATTGTCGACGTATGTATATAGAGAAATTTGAGCTTAGATGAATTTGATGGTTGTTCGTGTGAGTTTCAAATATATATTTGAAACTCACACGAACAACCATCAAATTCATCTAAGCTCAAATTTCTCTATATACATACGTCGACAATAATATTCGATTTTAAAACAATGTATATGAATTATCACCCGACCAACTCTGAGCATAAATATACTAATTAAAGGACTGAGGATGGTTTATAGCAAATAAACCGAAACGTCTCCGGCTGATTGGTAAAGCATTCAGAGTATTTTATTTTTGGCTGCCTCTGCCTCCACATCCCCTAAAATAATTTTACCTGCTATTCTTTTATTTACACATTAACGATTATCCAGCTATAAAATCCACATCTTAAACATGAATTTCCGTTTATGTATTTTTTTATTATTCATTTTTAAAATCTAGTAAAGTATTTTGATGTGATTTTCTAGTCTCTCTTGTACCTTTACGTGTTTAAAAATTCCTTTAACCCATCCATCTTAGCAAGACAGGTGGAGATTATAGAATAATTTTATTGTATATAAGAAAGAATAGGCGAGGAGAGGACAGGTGAGAGAGAGAGAGAGAGAGAGAAATCAATATTTTATATTCAGGTTAAAAGACTCGCCTCTCTTGAAGAGAGGTCAAAATAATATCTACATATGAAATAAATAAGATCAATTATCAGGAAATTTATTTATTTATCACCCTCCTCCTCTTCCCACCCTTAAGTGTCTGTTTACATGCGGAGAGCTCGTAAATAAAGGAATTGTAGGTAGCAAAAGGGCAACCATGGCGTCCACAAAGGGACAACACAAATTAGGGGACAGAGAAAAAGGGATGGGGGGATTAATTCAAAGCGTATTATAAATGGGCGCTTGACCATATAACATTTTCTTTTCTTTTGTTATAACATAATTCTCTATTTTATATAAAAAAAAAAACTCTTGTTTTCTTTTTATATTTATACAACAAATATTTATTTTGAGTTCAAAAAATAAAATCTATAATCCCTTCAACTTCAAAAATTTGTTTGTTCTCGTCAACAAAAATTATAAATAAAAATGATACACCGAAGTATCAATTTAATGGAAACATAAGAGATCTTATTATTGTCGCATTGCCATCTAGTGAGAGGCTAAACAACTAGTCTATATAGCTGATTTAGTTAATGATTGATTTGATTCTGGTATGATCTCTTCATTTTATCTGTTTTCTTTCTTCTACTGTTACTACTTAAAATAAACAATTTTTTTCATAAAATTTATTCAGATAAATCGTCTCAATTACTATAAAAAAAGCTCAATTATGCTAAAATAAAAATAGGAGATAGGATGACCGGCGAGCCTCTAAATATAATGCGGATAGATGTTATTTTTGTGCGTTTTTTTATTTTACACAACCTAGAATAGCAAATCACAGGTGAACTTTGATAAACAAAAAAAAAATGAGATATGACTAAACATTAATATTATTAATGAAGATAAAATAAATAACTAGAAAAGCCTTTTTTCCCGAAAAAAATCATCAAATAATGAAATCAGATAATTAAAAAAAAAAAAAAATTAAAATTTCGTATTTGCATTTATTGTTTTTGTTCATTAAAAAAAAAAGAGTGAAAATGAAAAACCTCGTTCCATGATAATAATACAATTTATTTGATTTGAATTGATTTTCAACTGGATAATTGAAAAGCCAGAGAGAGAAATGGAGGGGGTTATTGGGGTAGGGGTAACCAGCCACTCACTCTTTTAATGTTATATAACAAATTCCTAATTTGGATTATTACTTGTCTCCTTTTTTTTTACCTTCTTTTTAGTTTCTCGTTGTAAACTTTAATATTAAAGGAATTTTAAATAATAAAATAGAAATTTCCTGTCTGGAAATGCTGGCTGGCTACCCCCTCTTCTCTCTCCGGAATTAAATTGTTTAAAATTAAATTAAAAAAAAAAAAAAAATAGTCTCCTAGTCTCATCAAGCTTCGTTTATTTTATAAAATTATATACCTTTATTTCCGTGAAATTTATTAAATTAAATTTTACAGTAGATTAATTTATTTTTAGTAAGAGAGATTTAATTTTTAATCAAAATATTATCATTAAAAAAAAAAAAAAATTCTAATTAAAATAACAATGATCTGGCGAACGAATGAACTATTTGTTTCCGGATTTTTATCACAGTATCTGTTATAGGTGATCGGTGAAGAGATAAAGAATAGGATGGTAGGAAGATTTGACATCATCGTCTCTGTCAGAAATCATCTGTTCCCACTAGTGGCGTATTCAGGGGGAGGGCCCAGGGGGGCCGGGCCCCCCCTCCCCAAAGCCTTCTCCAAAACAAAAAAAAACCTATTGTTTTCCCTAATGATTCTTTTTTTTTTAAATAATTATTTTATTAACTCTCATAAATTCTAAAATCTAAAAAAAACTTATAAATAATTGAAAAAAGTTTACGAATTTTGTATTAAAATTATTTTTTATTTTGAAATAAACTGGACCTAATATTTAGGCTGTTTCTTCCTGATTAAAATGGTTTTTGTTTCATCACTCTAGAATTCATGGTTTCCGAGTTATACAAGTTAACGCAAACCCTGTAAATACGCCAAAATTAGCGGGTTTCTCAAAACAAAAATGGCAGCCGTAGCAGTAACAAACGAGATAAAAAATTTTTAAAATCACTTTTGAACTCAGAAATATTGTAGGAATCTAGGAAAAAAAAATTATTTTTTTACAAAATGGTCGAGCGACCCCTGCTGTATCACTTGAAAGGATAGACCCTTCAAGAAAAAAAAAAAAAATTTATTTGTTTTTTATTTATAATTATTATATTATCTAAAAAAAAATTTCTCCACTTTAAGTTTCTCGGAGAAGGGGGGGGGGGGTTTCATAAAACTTTTGCCCCCCCCCCCTCCAAGCAGAAATCCTGGCTACGCTACTGGTTTCCACCCACTGTGTTACTCAAATAATGGTTGAGTACCACTGTTGCCTGCCTCCTCGCGTTGCTCCTAAAATTTTTGCCCAAAAGACACTTTATCTAATACAGTGTAACTATTTATTACAAAGTTCACCACTTTCGCTTTTTTTTTTTATTTTTGAATATTAATAAATAAATAAAAAGTTTTTTTTAAATATTGGCTTTTAATTTTTATCATGTTATTACATATAATTAAAGAAAATTCAAATGCTTTCTGTCAAAAATATAATACAGTATTACTACTTGTATTATATAATCCTGGAGTTATTTTCCCAAATGGTGAGACATGATAGCATCATATCGAGATAAAGAAGTGTGTGATTAAAAGTGACTGGCCCTCTAAAAGGGTTTATTAAACGAAGGGTGAGGGTCACGTCTGGTGTGAAAATAAAACCAAGAAATAAGAAGGAAAAAGAAGAAGGGGTCGAGCAGAGGGTAACTTTGGACATTCGGAAATCGAATTGCAAGGGTTTGGAAATTGCCTATAAAGGATTCTTGAAACAATGTTCAATTCTATATTTGATAGTCTACTAAAACAATATAAAATATTGTTGTCTTTTAGAGATTAAGGCGCATAAAAAGGAATCTTTTTTTTACTGCATCTTAATGCATTGAAAAAATAATAAAATACACCCTGACCCAAAAGTCAATGCAATAGCAAATAAGCATCAAATGAAAGGATTATTTTTACTTTCTCTTACCTCTATATATGTATTATATATATATATATATATATATATATATATAGAAAGCATTGGATTCATGTCAAAAATTCAATGTCGAGATTTTGATGAATATACACGTTTTGAGGTCCCCTGTATCCAAAAAAGTGGTTTTCGTGACATGGTCTGTCTGTCTGTGACTCTGTGTTAAATTTTAATTTTATGAAGCTATGAGGATGAAATTTTATATTTAAGTTAGACACCCATCTGGAGCGTGAAAATAAGCTTTTAACTCAAAATCGGCCGAAAAGTACTAGTACTTTACTTTTTAACTCTTTGATATAAATCCCCATTTCCAATATACTCTATTAAAAAATTTATTTACCTATATGAAACGAAGCAAGGGTCACAATTAATCGAATTGAATGACTCATGAGACAAGAAACGAAGGGAAATAAATTTCTTATCGACTCTTCCGGGAATTTCTAAATCAACGTTTGAGTTGAAATTAAGGAAGGAAATGAAAATGTATTAATCAATCGGATTGGCGCCGATTACGAGTGACGAGAACAAAAAAAAAAAAATATTAAACAAAAAAACAATAAATAATTATAAATCTGTTAATAAATTAAACATTTGAATAAGAAAAATAATTTTAAAATAAATCACTAGCGAAGGATATAAGGGGGGAAGGAGGATCCTTAGCAAAAATAAAAGAGTTCTATCTATGATATTCAAGCACTCTCAAATATTAGATTTATTCGATCTTTTTTTTGTTGAAAGCCTTCATTAAACAAGAATAATTTAAAGAGCAAGCAGGTGTTGCCGCGTCTCCTTTTTTTTTCAACGAGTTAATGTTACCAAAGACCCTTTTTTTATTTAATTAATAATGAAACGAAGAATCCCTTTTTTATCCGAGAAAAGTACACTAGCCTCCTGATTACTAGTTCATATAAATATTATATATCAATAATTTATACCTACCATTCTCTTCAAATTTACTAGGTTTGTACTTTGTGCTTAACCATCAAATTCAAAATGTTTATAACATAAATATTAACTGTTTGAAGAGATTTGCACTTAAAAATATCCTCAAGCTTCAAAAATTGTAAATATCTTGCGCAATGGCGTCATCCGTGGGAAGAAAAAAAGCGACTAGACTTCACATATTTTTTCCCCGAAATTCAATTAATAAATTCACACTCATTGAACATTTTTCATATCGTGAATGGGTTTGAGTACACTGTTAAATATTTTCAAGGGATATTCATAAACGGAAGTCTGTTACACAAACCGTTTATGAATTTTACATTCGGGTGTATGAAAAAGTTCATATAGGCCTACTAAATAATGAACTTTCATAGTATATGAAAAATATGAAAAACTCATATTTTTTTACAGTGTAGAAATTTAATTTCTCAAGCATGTGATATTGGCTACCATTCAACGTTTCGAAGACTTTCGAGTACAGTATTAAGGAATACATTTCCTCTAAATGATACCCATTGTAGTCAAAACCATTTGAATATAGTGAGGGACAAACGCCAAAGCGTTTTCTACTTTTTTTGTGATTATTTCATTGTTTTTAAAAAAATATTATATATTTTTTAATAGAAACTTTCATGGCTCAAACTTAGAAAATTTCCAATAAAGATTTTCGTTTTCTTTTATAAAAACAATGAAATAATCACATGGGTGGGACTTAATATTGTCCCTCAATGTACAAACGAAACCCTGTATCCTCTGCACTAAGCGCCCCCTCCACACGGTCAACTCATTGAGAATTATTTTAACATATCTGTCCAATTTCCTATCATGATTGTGAATTTTATATTCAATATATTAATTTCACTTCTCTAGTGTGTAGTATGAATACAAAGCCAAATTTAATAAATATAATACATTTGGCTGAACATTCAACTTTTATGCTAGGGGTCAGAGATTCGCTTCCTGTTCTAAGCAATGAAAATTTTTCTAAATTATATTGTATCAAATTTTACTTTCTTGTAATCGAAGTAGTGAAATATTTGTAATCGTATAAAAACAGATTTTTTATCACACAATTGAAATAAATAGGGGTGTGGCCTCAATGCCGAAAAAGACCCTAAATAAAAAAAAAAAAAAAAAAAAATTCTTATTGCTTTTTAAATCAGATTTTGATGTTTTATGAACTCCATGTTAAAATTTTGTATGAATACTCGTTTCAAATTTAAAAAAAATCTAGTTAGACAGCACATTACACAACTTTCGATTATTCGTTTTGTTAAACATTGATATATTTTTTCCTATTTTAAAATAGAAGGGAATATAAAGTGAAACTATAAGGGAATAAACTTTCTTCATGAATATTTAAAATTTGTCCCTTTTTCTCTCTTTCTCTTTCTAGGGCTCTAAGTTGCTACTTCTTTTCTTGTTGTTTTTGTTTTTGTTGTTGTTACTATTGGCTTTTATCGAATAAATCCGCTTGCGGCATCTGATTTTAGACAAGTTAATCCGAAAAATAAAACTTTTTTGTTTTCCCGTACACTGATTTATAAAATCAGTCGAGGAGTATCAACTTACTAATATTAATAATAAAAGTTGAAAAATTAATTAACTCACACCCCCCTAACTTAACTGAGCAGTTATTTTGAAAACTAAACTATTTTAATATAAAGTGAAAATTCATTTTCACAGTACTTTGCCTATACTAATGAAGATATCTATATTTGAATTCAATTTTTATGGTGAATCTGCTCTAAAAAATTTATTGGAGAAGTTCATTTGACCACAACCTTAATTATGGAGTGGGGCTTCTAAAATTGTTCTACCTTTTTTCTTAATAAGACTAAAGAAGTTTTAAAAAGTTAAAATATAATTTACATTTTAGAGCGAATTAAAACATTAATTTTAAATAGGAAAAAAATCTTTAGGTAATCACTATTGCCACCTGAAAAGTTTAATTAAAAAATCGAGAATGTTAATATAATTTAGGGTCAAAAGAGAGAGAGAGAGAGAGAGAGTTTGACTTTAGACTAAAGAAAGGGAGAAACTTTGAAAATAAATAATTTCATTAAATAAATTAATAATAATAATAAAACTTTGTCTATTAATCACATTAATGTGTTTTTACCTTGTTGAACATAAAAGAGAAGAGATATAATAAAATTTTAATTTTCAGTCCATCGTTAGTCTTTTTAAAATGGAATATGAGATCGAGTTAATATTTTATTCGTATTTACGAACGAATAACTCTTTTTTTAATTTAAACTAACGGAAAGGGAATGTATCATCTAAAAGCAGAGGTTTCCAACTTTTTTTACTCGCCAATTTGAAAAGCAGAAATAGGGCAAGGTTTTTAATATTTTAAATTATTTTCTACTATTACAAAAGGCGTTAAATTTACTCTGTTTTGATTGATATTCTCGAAAAAGTATGTTCATAGGGTTTGTCAATAATGAAATGAATATTTATTTTCTTATATAGAGAATTTATTTATTTATTTAAAGATTTCTTTTCTTTTTTTTGAGGACTTTAAATTTATAAATTTCATTTAAAAATCATCAAATACGTACTTACCTCATAATATTCTCAGTTTTGTAAATTTTTGATTTGTATTTAAGCATTTATAGAGATCAAATAATCATCATCATACTATAATATAAAGCGCTAGCTGCTGACTTCCTGTCTATGTGTGTATTTGCCTGTCAGGGCGCTGATTGGCCGGAAAAAAAGTGAAGTTAGAGAGGGAAATTTAAAACCTTAAAATTTTGCAATTGCAAGGGGGTTCAGGGGGCGTAGTGGGCTTTACCACTTGTACCAAGATAACTTTCTGTCTTCCATATATGGATCGTTTATTTTGAAAGTGGTGTAAGTCCATTAAAAAAAAAAAAATGAGATATTACATAATTTATGCTTAAATTAATGTAAATTTTCTATGTATAACAATCTAGTGGCAAATTTCTTAAAAAATTCCCATGTTTTGTACAATTGAAAATTTGTCGGTAAATAGATTTTTTAATAAACAGATAGGCCTATGTTAACCTTTCATTTTCTCGAAACAATAGAAAATGGACCACTTTCAAAATAAGCGGTCCATATATTTTTTTATATAGGGTAAGAGAAAGTAAAAATAAATGAGATGCACTCACTCAGGACTGTTTCACCTTTCCTTAAAAAGGGGGGGGGGGGGGGGGGGGGGGGGGGGGGGGGGGGGGGGGGGGGGGGGGGGGGGGGGGGGGGGGGTGGGGGCGGGGGGGGGGGGGGGGGGGGGGGGGGGGGGGGGGGCGGGGAAAAAAAAAAAAACTAAATATTTGTATTAGCCCTTTTTTAATATTCCAATTGAAGGTAGGCCTCCTATATTTTAAAAATAATTTAGATAAAAATTATAAAATATTCAATTTTTTATTCTTCTTTTTTTTCATCTATAAAATAAAAAGTTTTTAACTTATGACTACGATGAAGGTTCAACTGTACACGTTTCTCTTATTTTAGTACAAAAGCTTGTTGAAAAATTTGTTTCTTTTATTCATTTTTTTTTTTTTTTTTTTTTTTTATTTAACCTACCACCCGCTCAAAGTAGCTTTAGCTGACATTTGGCCTGGGGAAGAAAAAGAATATAAACAAACAAAGAGACAGACAGACATACACATTTGCATTTTCTTTATTTTCAATGAATACTCACTTGTATCTGACAATCAAATTATTAATAAGTAGATATTATTATAAAACTATTGGATAATTCGGATTAAAAAAAAAATAATAATAATAATACTTAATATTAATATCACTCTCAATTCATTCATTAATCATATTTTTCTATCAAAAAATTTTACAATTATAATGGAAGTTGATAAATGATTTGTCCATATTTATTTGTATCAAAAATTAATTTAATTTATTTAATGCCTTTTTCGACTTTAGAGCTATTTATTTAAGCTATTTGTAGTCAATTTAATTTAAATAAATTATTCTCGCATTGCACGGGAAGTGAAACCCCAACTCCTAGCACAAAAAGCTAACGTTTTATCTCTGAACCACCGGGTTAAGAGTAAAAATATATTTATCACAATAATATTTACGTGAATAGTTTTTCCCTCAGTGGCTTGCACATCAAAAACATCCTCTAAATGTAGAATGGCTTCTCATATTAAAATTTTATAAATTAAAATACGCTCCACAGTGGATATTTAAAAAAATTTCAATTAATTTTTCCTTTCTCTTATCTTAATATGCATATTAGAGTGGTCCTTGTCCATAGAGATCTTATTTTTTCCATCGCCTTTGAACTTTGAGAATTTACAAGATTTTCCTAAAACTTTAAGCATTCCCTTTGTTTTCGTCCACAAGGGACTAAATTAATTACAAATTACAAGAAAACTAGAAATTTATTATTTAGAATCTTTTATTGCTTAAAATTTCCTCAAACAATACATAATTAATAGAATGAATAGCGATAGATTAAATTGTTTCATCTGTCAAAGTTCCTCAGCATATTTCTTTTTCATTTCATATTTATTTGTCAATCGTATTTTTCACTTCGATTATATAAAATTATATTTAACAAATATGTGAGTAGTTTAGTGTTTAGTCAAATCCGAATTGAGCTATTCATGAATATCAATATCTTATTCAAATGAATAGGTCTCGAAAATTATTTAAATAAAATTATATAAAGTTGTCCGAGTTATCAAAAGAAATTGTACAGTGCTTCAAGGCTGTATTTCTTTGTACTTTTTCATATTATTAATTCTTAAACTTGACAGCGACTTTTTTTTTGCCAAAAACAGACTTTTTACCGACTATTTGACTTTTAGGGCGACTTTTTTCGCTCTCTGCTTATATTAATTAAAATAAACGAGCTTTTCAACTTTAGTTTTCTTGAAAAATAAATACAGAGATAAACCGAAGATTTAGTGCGATTTAAGGCTAAAACTATCCAGTTTTCATCCAAATATTGACGCTCTTTAGGCATAAAACAAGGACAAAAGCATTGACTTTTTTCAAACCTGACCAATAGTTTTTAAGATTGCTTTTTGATCTTAATACAAAGTAAATGAATAAAATCATTTTTTTACATACACGCACACATTTATACCCAGTCTACACTGGGCCTAGCGTTATTTTAAGGAAAAAGTGCCCGCACATCAAAAAAGGTTGGGAACCGTTGATCTATAGACAGAATTTTTTTAAAATATCTTTTATTCAATGTGATTAATTAAAAAAAAAATCGAAAATCAAAAAAAGGGCTTCTATAAGTTGTACATATTTTAAATAGCTTTAAAAAAATATTCATTTGACTGCCTGGGATCCGAACGCTACTGTAAATTTTATTTATTTCAAATTCTTTACCATCTTGCTATTGATATGTGATCTTTATTTTTTCTTATTCTAAATAATACTATACCACAATTATTAAAATGACTGTTGTATTTCAACAATAGAAGAGGGAGCGGGCAGCCAGGAAGTGAGCCTCTACGAAATGAAACTCAAGAGTAGTGAAGACAGTTTCGGCTATAATTAAATATCGCCATCCTCACTCCATTTTCGAGCTGTAAACATTGTACATTTTTGATATATTAAAATATAATTATTCATACATACAAGAAAAATATATTATTATTATTAAATTACAATTATTAAAATTTTATTACCAATAATTTAATTTGAACAATTGATCTGTCAGGCAAACGATCGATTAGATCAACTACTATGTGTAAATGTGAAAATGGAGATAGGAAATATTTAGATAGAATTGTAATCAATAAAAAAATTTAAATATCGTTTAGAATTCAATGGAAATTGAATTTTTTTTTTAAATAAATTATTCATTCAGTTTATAACGATAACGATTGTTTTTATTTTACTTTATTAGAGGCTATGGATATAAAGTAAATACAAATAGAGTTTTGTATAAAATAAATATTACGAATTTTCTCTCACAGTATTGTGATTTTACAATATTTTGAAGTTTTCACAATTTTTATTTAAATTTCTTCATTAAGCTACATGATAAAATTAAAAAAAGATTTGAAGTCGGTTGGACTGCGGGGAGGTAACGAGCCCCGTTTAACCGAGAATCGTTATATTACTATATTTTTTTACCAATTTTATATTTATTTATTATTATTTTTTAATATATAATTTATCA
This sequence comes from Euborellia annulipes, assembly GCA_023213315.1. Taxonomy (NCBI): domain Eukaryota; kingdom Metazoa; phylum Arthropoda; class Insecta; order Dermaptera; family Anisolabididae; genus Euborellia; species Euborellia annulipes. The sequence goes on from JAKCPI010010277.1 coordinate 26,142, forward strand.
AAGTCGTTTTCCAAACACTTTATCACTGCTTAGCCATATTTCATATTTTGACCTAAATATTTAGCGCGATAAATCAAGTATCGAATCTCTATACGAATTGAATTATTCTCTATAGACCACTGCAAGAGTTTTAGAGTGATATATATCAATATTTAATTTTAATTTTCTATTTGTATACGGAAATGTTAATATTAACATGCAAAAAATGGATTAAGAAAAAAATTATTATTATTTTTTTTTAATTTTAATTAAATGGCCGTCCGCAAACAATTTGGCCAATTGCAAAGCACGTGTGTTTCAGATATAGGTACCCGAGAAAAAAAAATATTCTATAGGCTATATAGAGTAAAAATTTGAATTAGAATTATATATACAAATTATTCACTAGGTTATATGTTTAAATAATGAAAAAGAATTTTTACAAGTGCTCGAAGTAATATTTTATCAATTTAATCAAGCATTGGATAAATAACAAAAAATGTGTTTGATGTTCTCTATCTTTGGGGTATAATCATAATTAGACTCTAGAAAAATAATTTAAAAAGAGAGAAGCGGGAGCTTGCTCTCTCAGAGGTTACCAAGTTCTTGTCACCCACCGATATAGTCATATTATCTAATTTTTGTCACGCTCATTTTTACGTGAATGCCATTTTCATATTCATTTTTAAATCATACGAGGGGGAAATTTAGGCCCTTAAGCCTCCCCTCTTTTTCTCCCTTCGTTCTTTTCCTCCTCTTCTTTTTAGTCCCTTTCGGAGGTCATAAACTTTTAAGACAAAAGTCATTTGTCGTTTGACTTGTCCAAATGAGATGCAGGTCGTGTATAGGTCATTAGTCATCAGGATTTTCCAAAAAAAAAATCCTCATATTTGAGTCGGTTCTCAAGCTGATCAGAAAGTAAAATAGCTCCTTATAAGGAACTTTATTTAAGCCTATATGTATAATTATAATTATTTTAATAAAAATCTGGTGTGAATGATCTCACAGCACACTTTCGTATTTAGTTTCCGGCAGTACATTAGAATTCAAAATGTCATCAACATCAGAGGAAAATATTTATATTTTTTACCATTGCACTTTTCCTATCTTTTACACTAATTAAGTGAGCTTGAAACAATTTTGAGGCCAAATAAATTTTTAAGTGCATCTAAAAAATCTTTGATTTTTGAATTTTAATCAAAATTTAAATTGTTTTTGAGAAAAATATCGAAAAAAAAGTCAAAAAATATGTCAGAAAAGTACTAGTATTCTTTGGCTAATTTTATCTCAAAAACTTCATTTTGCGTCTCAGACGGAACCAAACTCATAGGGGTACCCAGGGGGTTTTGGGGGTTCAAACCCCCCCCATGGGACTCAAGCCATGACTAGATATTTAATACAAATTATATTTCATATAGGGTAAGAGAAAGTAAAATATTTACTCTAGCAAAAAAACAAACCAAAATGGTTTATAAATACCCTAAAATAATCTTAAATTTTGAAAAAAATTTCTTGATCCCCCCCCCCCCTTCCATCAAAAATTTCTGGCTACGCCAATGACAAAACTTATATATCAAATTTCACCCTCGTAGCTCTTTTCCTTTTTGAGATATTTAGTTCACAGTCAGTCCATTTTGCTTATTCTTGGATGTATGTTCGGTTGCCGATTCTGCAGGGGTTAGATTCATTCTTCCAAATAATCTCATTGAATTGAGTTGATTCGTTAAGTAAATCTCATATTCAGAAAACGCTGATTAATTATTTTTTTTTTTTTTTTTTACATAAAAATAATAACACAATCGATTGCGATTTTTTTCACCATTGATATACCAATAAATAAATTTAATATCTCCTCTATTTATTGTTGACCGCTGAAAGGTATAATAAATTAGAGCCCATAGAAAGTGTGTAACGTAATTGGAATAAAAGGGATAACATTACACGCCCTTATGCTTCCTTTTATTTTACTCTCTCTCTCTTGTATTCATTCTTTTGTTCCACTTGAATTTTGATTTAAATCCAATAAATTGGACACACATGAAGATAGATCACATTTAATTTATATATCTAGTGATAAAATTTATCTTTCTTTATTATTATTAGTATATATAGTGTGTCTCAAATGTCGCTAAGGTTTAAAAGAGATAATTTGCAGAGAATTTAATATCCATCTGGACGTTAAATGTAAATTTGTTTATTTTGATATTTATCTCTCTCTTTCATTCTTACTCTAAAATTATAATGGCTATACTAAAACTTGATGATGAATAACATTAAAATTTATTTCAAAATACGTTTAAAGTTTGAGAGCGAAAAAAAAAATTTACTTGAACTTTAATAAAATTTATTTGAACTTTAATAAAAAAAAAAATAAAAAGGCCAGGGTGTAAAAAGTTCTCTAAAGTGATTGAGAATATGAAGTATGAATACTCTAAATTATTTTAAATAAATTTAAAGCGGAATATATTTAGGAGTGCATCGACTTGGCGAAATTTGTTCAACAGTTGTGAATAGTAAATTAATGAAATTGCAAAAAAAATCTTGACTTAATGAAGAACTACTCAAGGCAAGGGCGTATCAGTGACGGCGCTAGCTTTTTCTAAGTGGGGCAGGTGTGGGGCAAACTTGCCAACAGGGAGGGCGGACAATATAGACGTACATATAAGCTATATCAGCAGAGAAACAAAAAAAAATTGGAGGGCTTGCCCTAGTTCCCCCCGTAGCACCGTCACTGGGGCGTATATAAGGGGGATTAAATGGCTAATTATAATAATAATCCCCCTCCCCCTGGATATAATTAGATTAATGCCATCAGATCATTTAAAGTTTGACTTTAATATAGACCTTATTTTTCTTCTTTCTTTGCCTTTATCGGCGGTGCGGGATGGGCATATATGGTGAATATTGACTTACACAAAGAAATTTTTAGATTTTTTTTTATTTGTTCATAAATAACTCCAAATCGAATTAGAGATGGTTAAATACTGTATTAAATGAGTATTTCTTTGTTAAAAAGATATTGAGGAAAATGGATGGTTAGAATTTTTTTCGTCTAGGGCAGGGGTCGGCAACCTAGTTTAAGCAGAGAGCCATTTTTCCGTAATTAATTTTACAAAATCTTACCAAGAGCCGCATCGGACCTTTATAAAAATATTTTTACTAAATATAACTATTATAACTTATAAAAATTAAAATATATGTTCAATTCAAAAAAACTTTGAATGAAAAGCGGCAGTCTTATATACGTAATTTATGTACTTTTTTAAAATAAATCTAATCAATTTCAAACCTATCACATTTAAAATACTTTTTGAATAAATATTTTTACCTTAATAAATGAAATTTCCATTTGTTTTTAGTAGAAAATTAAAATATTTTGGTCAAGAGCCACACAATTTGTATAAAAGAGCCGAATGCTGTTCGCAAGCCGCGAGTTCCCCACCCTTGGGCTAGGGATAGCAAAAGTTAATGAAATAATAATAAATAATTCACTTGAGCCGGAGCAAGTGCACAGTGCTTGATAACGGCTGCAGAATAAGCAGTTGAAACGTTGTACAGTATTTATATATTTTTAATAAATATTTAATACAAAAATGTGGTCTATAATTAAAAATTCTCCTAATAATAATTAATTAAATAATCATTTATGAAGTTATCTTTCATCAGCTAAAAAAAAAAAACTTATTATCATAACAAATTGAATTGAATTTAACTCAATTCTCTCTGTTCAAAATTTTATTCCTCTATAATGGTTTCTAATTCGGGATTCCTTTTTTTTTTTTTTTTTAATATATTATTTCATGTTTCGGAAAACATAAAATTATACGGATTTCTTTTTTTCTTCGAGAAGAGACAATCCCAATTGATATAAAATCCCTTTGTTCCATTAATCCATTTCGTTGGTGGAAACTACCCAAAAGGGAAATACGGTTTTTCTCTTCTCTCACTTAGAATTTCCTATCAAAATTAAAGTCTGAAGGGAGCTATAAGACTCGCTTTCGTTTAATTTGAAAAGAAGAACTTATTTCAAAAAAAAAAAAAATAAAATAAAATAAACTGATAGGGAGATCTATTAGGCGGGAATTTGCTTCTTTAGAGAATATACGAGAAGACGTTTAGTTGAGCTGATAAAGGCAGTTGGCTTAATAAATGGTCAGGTACAAAATAACGATATTATATGAAAACAAACACTGGAAACAAAGTAGAACAACAGCCACAAAGATTGTTGCTTTAAGCATTCCAAAAACTCTGGTGGTTCTTGGATTGGTGGCCCTGAGAAACCAGCATGTGGAACATCTCTCGATAACTAGTAGAATAGAAAATATAATAAGATTTAAACTTTCGACCGTTTGTTCTCGTTGAAACATTTTGTAAATTAAAATTAAATATACAAATTAAACACTAGGTTATTTGTTTCAAAGGTTTTAAAAATTAACGCTTGATACGTATTTCGACAATTTCTTGTCATCATCAGAAGTGATTACATTATAATACATGTATTAGAATGTAATCATCAGTATTTAATTTTAATTTAGAAAATATAACCCTAAATGACAAAGAAAAAAAAATATCCAAATAATGTCAGTGTGACCTAACAGTGCAGGTATTATTATTTTTCGATTTTCTCCATATTTTACATTTATATAAAATTTCATTTCAATACCAAAGAATAAAATACACAAAGTTTATTTTATCACTATAAAACAACATTTAAAAACAATTCTATTTTATCTCCTGATTATTACTAAAATTTAAAAATTTTCTAGACAATCAGAAAGATAGATTTTTACTTTCTCTTACCTATGTATATATGTAATATATATATAGAGAGAAAGTATTGGATTCATGTCAAAAATTCGATGTCGAGATTTTGATGGATCTTCACGTTTTGAGGTCCCCTGAATCCAAAAAAGTGGTTTTCGCGACATGGTCTGTCTGTGTGTGTGTGGGTGGGTGTGTGTGTGGGTGTGTGTGTGTGTGGGTGGGTGTGTCTGTGTTCAATTTTAAGCATGAAGGAATTGAGCTATGAGGCTGAAATTTTATATTTAAGTTAAACACCCTCCTGGACCGGAAAAATAAGCTTTTAATCAAAATCGGCCAAAGAGTACTAGTACTTTACTGATGTACTTTTTCAGTTTTTTTTCGATTTTCTCAAAATTTGCTCCAACGATTTTTTTTAAAATTCAAAAATCAATTATTTTTTAGATGCTCTTTCAAATGTATATTCTCATTTTGCGATTGAAATCTTCTGAAGACCACTTTACTCTTGTATTTCATAGAAAAGATAAGAGAAATGGTTGCCATGGTAACAAAATATAAATATTTTCCCATACTTATAAATTTTACATCTGAATTCATGTTCCATACTGTCGGGAACTAAATACATGTCGACACAAAAAATCTGGTGTGACAAGCACAGAACACAACTTTCGATTACCGAAGGTAAGAGAAAGTTGTGTGCTGTGCGCCAGTCACACCAGATTTTTTAAAAAGGATGTATTTTTTTTTTTTTTTTTATTTATTTGTTTATTCGGTGACAACAAATATTTTTCTTTTGAAGAAATATCTTGGATTATCTTATTTTCTCTGACATAACAAAATCATATTTCTTATTTATTTTTTTGTTAAAAATAGTTTGGCCAGTCGCCCTTTTTTTTCCTAATAGATAAGAAGTTGTTTTCTAGAGATAAATTAGGTTAGAGGAAATAAATATAAAATCCTCTAAAAAAGTAAAAATGGACATAGCTCTCCGATCATCTGAGAAAATCCCAATTTGTCATTTACGCTAATAAAAAATTAATTATTTTCTTTAGAGTATTCTTTGCATATTTAAATTTATTTGAATATAATTACTCCAGGTAAATAGAGATCGAACATCTCTGTATTCTTGTTTGTAGATGGCCGTAAGGATGATCAATTTTATTATAAGGACATCGGCCAAAAATAAATACTTTTGCGTATTATCTGTTTTATTTGTAGATATTTCCAATGACAGAATCATCCTCAGTCCTCTATGTCATTGGAATCGAAATATCTACAAATAAAACAGATAATACGCAAAAGTATTTATTTTTGGCCGATGTCCTTATAATAAAATTAATCTCTGTATTCTTTATGAAACAAACGCTATTCCAGAGCATTTGTAATAAGCTTTAATAATTCTCAATGATTTTTTTTTTTTTTTATTTATAAGGACAATATATTGCAATATAACATATAAAAGATAACTAGTTTTGTCTCAAATAATACATAACATAACAAGTGTTTTTTAACTTATCAAGTTCCAAAGTGGGCCTAATCAGACTAAAAAAAATTGCCGATTTTGATTTTAATTTTAATTTTTAACTTTTAATTATATAGACTTATTAACTTCCAACCAAAATAAAATTTTTTGAAATTCGTGGAATCGCTAAACGCTTTATAATTTTCTAAAAAAAAAAAAAAAAAAAAAATATTTTTAATATGTGACCTGTGTGCACACATTTTTTTGTTCAAGTTACAAATCATAAATTTAACCATAGAATTGATATTCTTCTGTAAAAATATATCTCAACTTTATTGTTATTTTCAAGAGTGTAGACAGAAAATTTTTCTGGGGTGAAGAAGGGGTTGATCCTAATGATTACTCCCTTACATATGAATAAATTTATATAAAATTTTTGAGTTAAGCCTAGCAAACGTTGCTAAAACGTTTTCTCTTTTGAGTGCCAAAATGGCGAAAATATATTTCCATTCTTTGCTATTGATTCTGGCCTGTTCGTTTGTGGCCCGGGTATTTAAATGTATATGTTTATAAAACTTTCAAACGCCTTTTCTCGAATTGTTCAATTTCGGATTTTCTCCACGATGGACACTCACCAGGATATATTGGGGTCCAGGCATATTTTTTAATACCATTTGATATTCAAAAGATTTAAATGAATTCTTCACTGACTGCGATCTGAACCTCCTCCCCTTTGTTTTTAGATTATCAATATTGTTTCGAATTTTTAACAGTGTATTTCTCTGTCTATCTTTTTTTTACCCTTGACCTGTGGCTCAGGGTTAGAGCATTAACTTCTGGTACCAAAGGTCAAGTATCCCGTCTAATGCGACAAAAATGTATTTCAATTAATAGTATTGGCTACCAATATAATTGAAATAAATAAAGACGGGGTCTAAATGGCCTTTAATGCCGAAAAAGACCTAAAAAACTCTGATTATTTCAAAAATTACTTTCACTAAAAAATTTTTTTATAAGTGAAATTTTGAATTCAAAAAATGTATTTTTGACTACAAAAAAAATCTAAATTACAAACGCTAAGTTTTTTTTTATATTTACAAAGAGAATCCCGATTTAAAAATATAAAAATAAAAAAAATACAATGAGAGAATTCCAATTTCATTTCGATTAAAAGGAATAAAACAAACACGATTTTCAAGTATTATAAATATGCCTATTTTTTTTTTTTTGTTTTTTTGTTTTTAAGGTCAAAAGTTTAAATGATGATTAAAAGGTCATTTATTAAAAACGTATCTAGAAGGGGGTGGAAATATTTTATGACCTTTATCAGACTGGAAGTGGAAATCTCCAATTAATGGTCTTATGGAGCATTTCGATAACAGCAGCTAAAAACCATTTCCGTTTTTTTTTTTTTTTTTTTTTTTTTTTTGCAGACTATGTATGATAAGTGACTCAACTCCATGCATGCAAAAAGGTCGGGATGTAAATATTATAAACAAAAATGACAGCAAAACAAGCAAAGTGAAGGGGAGTGAAATAGAAAATTTTTTATTTATGTTTATTTAATTTGTCTACCGGCTTATGAGTGGTTAGAATTATAGCCAGCAAAAAAAAAAAAAAAAAAAAAAATACCACATATACCGTATACACTTTTTCTAGATTTTAAAAATTCTCTCTAATCGAACTACAAAATAATCTACAATTGATTAATACCCGAGTAAACCTCTTTGTTTGTGCCCTATCCAAGGAATGAATTTCCGTTTCTCTCGATCGTCATCAACATTTCGAGACTTGAAAATGAGTTTTCACGAAGACAGACGGCCAATAAGCCTTTCATCCAAGCATCCATTCATTCCTATTATAGATTATGGTCCATTCATTCCGAGTAGACGCAAATTTCACTCTCTCATTTCACTTTTGTTAGAAAATATTATTTGTATAAGAAAACTTTATTTTAAAATGAAATTTTCTATTGAATGCAGTATCTACTATTTCAATATTTTAAAGTTTTTGAATAAAATATTTTATATACATCAAAGCTCTATTTTTGTTTACTTTTAAAAGATGATTAATTAAGAGAGGGAGGCACATACAAGTAAAAATTTTCAAATTGCATTTCATAATATAAAATTTGATATTTTTGCATCTCTCCTAATAATCCCTTAAAACCACAGAAAATAAATTAAGCATATTTTCACTTTCTCTTACCTATATATATGTTAATATATATATATATATATATATATAGATAAAGTATTGGATTCATGTTAAAATCGAGTCGAGATTTTGATGGATATACACGTTTTTTGGTCCCCTGAATCCAAAAAAGATGTTTTCGCGATATGGTCTGTCTGTATGTGTGTGTGAGTATCCAATTTAAAGGATGAATAAATTGAGCTAGGAGGTTGAAATTTTATATTTTAACAAAACGAAACAGACCAAGAAATTATCAACACCAGAAGCAGGAGGTTTACTTGGCGTGTGATGCTGGTGGGAGATGCAAAAGAAGTAAATAAATACAATTTATTTCAGGATTTTTTATTGTTGACGACCAACCGCAGTATAATGGTTTCGGGTATCATATTAGTAACCATCATCAGGTCTGAAATTTACAAAGTGAATTGATAAAAAGTAGTAAGACACCTAAACATTCAGTCAATTAAAGATAATACAGTATAAAGATGGCAAAACTCACCAGAATCCTATAGTCTTCGATTTTACAAAGAAACTACTTCGCGTGACATTAGAAATAATTTTGCTTAGGCACTTTTGAAATTATTTCTAATGTCACGTGAAAATGTAGTTTCTTTTGTAATATCGAAAACATAGGATTTTGTGAGTTTTGCCATCATTAATTTGCATTATCTTCAATTGACTTGATGCTTGGTAGTCTTTACCGCTTTATCAATTAATTTTGTGAATTTCAGACCTTGATGAACGGTTACTATGATAAACCTGAAACCAATATACTGCGCTTGAACCTCAACAATAAAAAATCCTGAAAAATAAATTGTATTTATTTACTTATTTTAAAATATCCACCTGCACTAGCAGACAAGTAAAACTTCCCTGCTTGGTGTTTTTTATATTTTAGT
>JAKCPI010010282.1:0-11407 GCA_023213315.1 Euborellia annulipes
AACACCTGTATGATTTTGTTTTGATTTTTTATCAAAATTAACGAATATTTTCTATTTCTTCTGTGATTATTTCCAAAACTATTCAGTTTTCGTAAAAATGTCAAAGAATAAAACCTTTTTAAAATAGAGTATTTTATCATAATATAACAAAAAAATTGAAAATTTCCGAAATTTTTGAAAAAACTTTTTAAGTAAAGTACTACTTCCAAGTGACGTATTTACTCCAAAAGTTGATAGAAATCTACAATTTTAGTGTAAGGAGCATATACCAAATTTCATCGATCTAGCTGTTTTGGTTTTTAAGCAATCGTGTTCACACACACACCACGTAATTCCAAAAGAATATACGAGAAAGTCTCCGGGGAAGTCAATCCCCATATTTTAATTCATTTTCCGGCTCTTCCTTCTATAGAGCCGATGTTAAATCTCCATATGGGGATTTGCATGTTAATTTCAATTCAAAAGGGGATCCCCTTAACTTTTTACACATTTAAAAAGAAATTTCCAATTCTTATGAAATTTTGTATTTATTTAGGATATTGTGTATAAAAATATTTAAATATGGGATTAAAATTTTGAAAAATAACCATAGTTTATTGCAAGCAGTCAACATTTAAAATGCAAGTTTGAAACTTAGGTGCTATAAGAAACTTAATATATCTCGACACAAAAAATCTGGTGTGATCAGCACGGTGCACAACTTTCTCTTACCTTAGAGTAAGAGAAAATTGTCTTCTGTGCGAGCAGTCACACCAGATTTCTCTTCTTTGTCCTCCTCGTCTTTTTCTTCTTCTTGGATGATGAATCGTTGCCAACGACTTTGCGTGTCTGGGGAATTTATTTGATTCTTTGTCCTCCGGTCGATATAATAATAATACCTCTAGACAGACAGACAATTTTATGTCTTTCAGGTTATGACTTCCCGGGAGGGTCATCTATTCAACATGTTTATTATTTAAGAGATATATATATAGAAAGAGATGGGTTTTACCTTTTCCTCATCTTCTAAATCGATTCTAAAAAATTATTTAGAATTGGAATTTGTAAATTTGCAATCTATATATAATAATAGCGGAGTGTCCGTCTATCCGTCTGTCACGCTCTGTCTGACAGGCTTCACGTTGGAATTCTGAAACGTGCAGTCTTATAGAGGACGTTATGGAGAGTCCAGAAAAAATATTCGGGTCCCGAAATTCTCAAAAAGGGAGGCGCAAAATTCCAGCAAATGAATTTTCCCAGTGGGAATCATTGAGTTTTATTAAAAATTAAAGCCAATGAGTCCTCGGGCTTGGAGTAGTTGGTAGTACGCCTGCCTTGTATACGAAGGGTCGAGGGTTCGGATCCCAGGCAGTGCAAAGAATTTTATTTAAACCATTTGGATACCAAATGGTTTAAATAAGAATGAATATACCTAGACCTCAGGACGAGGGTCCGGTGGCCTGGTGCAATGGACAGTGGGTTCGATTCCCGGCTTAAATGGCCTAAGTTGCCGAAAAAACTGTGTGTATGTGTGAGTGAATGAGAAAAAAATGTGAGTGTTTAAAAAAAAAGCATATAAAATTTGGGTTGGCTCCCCTGGACTCCCCCTCAGCTGGCTCAGGCCCGCCTACGGTGGTCTCTTACTTAATTGCAGGGTTCAGAATACAAGTGAACCAAGTCCATTCTATTTACTTTTGAGCTACAGAGGTTTAAAGTTAAAGCTTCTTAACAAAATTACCTGTTAACATTTTTTAAAAGTCAAGCCAAGCCGATATTTTCAGAACTAGGAATTATCACACAGAAATTGTACATAGTTAGTGCATGTTATAGCGTTGCTAACTCTAAAATGACAAAAAGTGGACGTGGTTCATTTGTATTCTGAACCCTCCAATTATGAAAAAAAAAAATTATTACTACTAATCACACCAGATTTGTTTTTATCAAAACTTCCTGTATATTTTTGTCAAATTCTTCTCTTGATTTATCGCTCATTAAAAACATAAGGTGGTGATAAATTTTAATTTAATCATCTTCTTTAATAAACAATCAGTTGCCACTTCTCATTCGAACTAATAATTAACAAAAAAAGATGTACAGTTGCTTCTCTCTCTCTCTCTCTCTCTCTCTCTTCCTCCTCCCACTCCTAATTCGTTCTTCTTCTTTTATAATATGCATTTATTCTACTATTATTTATTGTAATAGAATGGATTTGAATGCCGTTAGCTTTTCTTTTGGCCATCATTCAAATTTGCCAGATCATTGTTTAATGAATTCACGTGGATTTTATACTCAACACATTTGGAATTTATATACAATGAGAGATTAATATTAATTTATAGCATACTAGCCGCAACGCCCACCTTCGGCTTCGCCCCCCCTGGACCCCCGCCAGTTGGCTCGGGCCCGCCTCCTGCGGATCCTCGCCTTTTCTTCTTTTTTTTTTTTTTTTTTTTTAAACACACTTTTTCTCATTCACACTCACACACACATTCACACAGTCTTTTCGGCAACTCAGGCCATTTAAGACTTTTTACTTTCTCTTACCTATGTATATATGTAATATATATATAGAGAGAAAGTATTGGATTCATGTCAAAAATTCGATGTCGAGATTTTGATGGATCTTCACTTCACGTTTTGAGGTCCCCTGAATCCAAAAAAGTGGTTTTCGCGACATGGTCTGTCTGTGGGTGGGTGGGTGGGTGTGTGTTCAATTTTAAGCATGAAGGAATTGAGCTATGAGGCTGAAATTTTATATTTAAGTTAAACACCCCCCGGGACCGGAAAAATAAGCTTTTAATCAAAATCGGCCAAAGAGTACTAGTACTTTACTGATGTACTTTTTCAGTTTTTTTTGATTTTCTCAAAATTCGCTCTAACGATTTTGATTAAAATTCAAAAATCAATTATTTTTTAGATGCTCTTTCAAATGTATATTCTCGTTTTGCCCTCAAAATTGTTTGAAGCACACTTTACTCTTGTGCTTCATAGGAAAGATAGGAAAAATGGTTGCCATGGTTACAAAATATAAATATTTTCCCATACTTATAAATTTTACATCTGAATTCAAATATTCCCTACTGCCGGGAACTAAATACATGTCGACACAAAAAATCTGGTGTGACAAGCACAGTACACAACTTTCGATTACCGAAGGTAAGAGAAAGTTGTGTGCTGTGCGCCAGTCACACCAGATTTTTACGATATCCGTTATTGATAAATATACATATATGGGGTCCAGGCATTCTTATTTAAGCCATTTGGTATCCAATTGGCTTAAATAAAATAATTGGACTGCCTGGGGTCCGAACCCGCGACGTTCGGTATACGAGGTTAGCACGCTAACCTCTACACCAAGCCCCGAGGGCAAAAAAGAAATTATTATTCCATTCCAATTCAGTGCCTGCTTGAGCATTTGTTTACATTCATGGAATACACAACTGAAAAGAATACATAAATATATCTCCATACATTTCCAATGGGAAAAATCGTAACTTTAAGAATTAATAACTCAAAAAGTTATAGGAATTTCAGGATGAAAATAAATTTCCTGTAATCCCGAGAAGGTCTTCTTTATGCCTATAAAATTTCATTTCAAAATTCCAACGGGAAGTTGTCTAAATAGAGCATGACATACAGACAGATAGACGGACATTCTCGAATTATATATATAGATTAAACTTCCCCCCTCTTTTTTTTATCGGCCGCCATTTTGAAATTAATTGGCCTTCAAAATAAGAGCCGCTTTAAAGCACATTTTCTATTTAAATTTAATTTTCTAAATCTAGAGCTGATGGGGCAAAACTGATGGCATTTTCGAGGCAGCGCTACCCATATGTCCAGAAATAGCTGCGAATACCCCAGTGTCAAAAAAAAGTTTTTTTTTTTGTAATCTAACATTTACAAATGTATAAATAATAATAGCGCTTTAGTTATTATTTTGTTAATAGAATAGAGAAAATGATTTCCCAAACCCATAAATTAAAATTTTTGTACACTGACAGTACAATTAATGTGATATTATCACGTTCCAAAAAATAGAGAAGGAAGTCTCTTTTTTTTATCAACTCATTAGAACAACAACCAGCATGTGTCTTAATGATAATAATGATGATAATAATAAATCAGAAAAGCAAATGTCATCGTAGGTAAACAATTTTAAAAGAATTATTAATTTGTATTAGTTGCTAAGTATGTGTGCCGAGAACAAAGCTTGCATAGGTCTATATTAGAAAAAAAAAAATATGGTGTGATAAAGCGCTGATTGGCTAGTGCAGTGGTTCCCAACCTTTTGTGGCCTTTCTGGGGGTTGTCTAACACCTATCGCCCCCTTTTCATCATTGTATGTTACCTACCTGCTGTACAAACACCAAATTTACATGGTTCAAATTGAATCAAATTCATGGATACTGTGATCTACATCTGCATTATCGTACAAAACATGATTTAAAATTTTTAACAAAAAAGTAGCTACTTTATTTCAAAGTTAAAAATAAATCATCTTCCTCAGATAACGTTTTCTTTTCAAAGTGAATACATACAACTGCAGAAATATGGACCGAAATGTTGAAATTTTTTTTGTTAAATTGTATTATTAATTACTAACTAAAATTAACCACAATTAATGGCAAAAATTTTATTTGAAAACTACTCACTACTAGGAGTAGTAGTGAAGATTTATAATATTTATCTCCACCCAAATCTTTTAAAAATCTATAAATAATTTTATTTCAAATTTCAAAAATGGATCTTTTTTCGGTAAATTTTTATTTAATGGAAACAAAAGTGACGTTTCGATTCTAGATTGGAATTATCTTCTTCTTATTACTCATCGCCCCCCGCTTATTTATTGCCCTCCTGAAAAATCAAATCGCTTACTTGGGAGCGACCAAGGGGGTCCAGGGTGCGGAGCCCCCGACCCGCCGAAAGCGGGTGGCCCATTAGTACGGGATTGGTAAATTGTGGTTATATTGTTGTACTTTATAAAGTGGTATTTGCCCACTGATCGCTAATCATATACAAGGTGTAACGATACAAAGTTGTTTTTTACTTTCTCTTACCTATGTATATATGTAATATATATAGAGAGAGAAAGTATTGGTTTCATGTCAAAAATTCGATGTCGAGATTTTGATGGATCTTCACGTTTTGAGGTCCCCTGAATCCAAAAAAGTGGTTTTCGCGACATGGTCTGTCTGTGGGTGGGTGGGTGGTGTGTGGGTGGGTGGGTGGGTGGGTGTGTGTGTCTGTGTTCAATTTTAAGCATGAAGGAATTGAGCTACGAGGATGAAATTCTATATTTAACTTAAACACCCCCCGGGACCGGAAAAATAAGCTTTTAATCAAAACCGGCCAAAGATTACTAGTACTTTACTGATGTACTTTTTCAGTTTTTTTCGATTTTCTCAAAATTCGCTCTAACGATTTTGATTAAAATTCAAAAATCAATTATTTTTTAGATGCTCTTTCAAATGTATATTCTCGTTTTGACCTCAAAATTGTTTGAAGCACACTTTACTCTTGTGCTTCATAGGAAAGATAGGAGAAATGGTTGCCATGGTAACAAAATATAAATATTTTCCCATACTTATAAATTTTGCATCTGAATTCAAATATTCCCTACTGCCGGGAACTAAATACATGTCGACACAAAAAATCTGGTGTGACAAGCACAGTACACAACTTTCGATTACCGAAGGTAAGAGAAAGTTGTGTGCTGTGCGCCAGTCACACCAGATTTTTTTTCAATGGAACGCCTGTATATTATTGCATATTTGGTCAATTTTAGTGGGGCTTTATTAAACATACTTGGTATTTATACTTAAGACAAGCCGCCGTTTAGGCCTTATTTCACATTTTGTGAAAAAACCAGTTGTTCAGTTACAGCCGAATATCTCCAAAACCATAAAATATAGAAAGCCCTGGTTGTGTACCATAGTCAAGCATGAATGGAGGTAGTGTGTCGAAATGTTGTTGCACCAGTAATTATTGTCTTAATCCGCCACTGAATGTTTTGTTTGTATTTTTTCAGAGGGAATCATATTTGGGCTCGACGCCAAGCAGTGGCAGCTCGTCATGGGTACTCTGGAGAGACGTTGCTCCAGAAATGGTCCAGCGGGAGAGGAGGAGTCGCTTATATAGTGCATTACTCAGTCTGGCGGTTTGTCTGGTCGTCCTGGCTGTTCTCGCCATAGCAGGACTTGCCATCTATATGGGAGGTTAGTTTCTTCTCTCTGAGAAAATATTTTTTTTTTATAAAAAAAACCAATTATTATGAAATTTTGTATTTATTTAGGATTCTCTATTGGGTAGAAAATATAACGGTGCAAATTTCGTATACTGAGGGTGCGCCAGTCACACCACATTTTTTTCCTTTGATACTCACTCTGCTTTTTATTTTTTTAGCCCTGCGAATCGACACAACAAAGGGAGATTTGGTCTTTGAATGCGAATTAAGAGTCATCACCGGTGATAAATATCATTCTGCACTTGTCAGAAATTCCAGTCAGCCATTCATCGATAAAGCCGCCAAATATCTCACTCTGGTAATTATCTTAAGTGATTACATCGTGTGTTTTTTTTTTTTTTTAAGGGGGTTCAGGAGGTAGATGTTACGCATGTTTTTCCCGATAAGATGGCGTAGTGTGTCATGAAAAGTATGCCCAAAAAATCACGTATTTCGAAAATTTGCCAAGAGATGTCAGAATGGTAGCTAATAATATTTAATGCATTTGGTTGATTTTCATTGATCTTTTAACAATAAATACTTTATAAATGTCATTATATATTATGTATCTTTTATAAAAGCATAAAAATATATACATATAGGCCAGATATACGCTATTAGAGGATCGGCTGTTAGACTAGCCTGCCATCTATTGCAAGAATGCTGAACTAATTTGACAGTTGATTTTTTAAATAAATCATCTAAGCTTATTTTAAAAATTTCTTAATTAATATGTAATTAATAATAACAATAAATTCATTTTTAAATTTAAAAAAAATAATAAAGATTATTGGGACAGATTGTTTTTTTGTATTTGCTTGATAACAAAAAGATTAATTACGATAATTTTTTAATAAGTCATTAAAAAAATTATAGCTCGATGTCCCAATAATCTCTTATGAATTTAATTCATTTAAAAAAAAACCGCATTGAAAAATTCCTTATAATAGTCTAGTTTTTTTAAAGTAAGTTTAGAAGTTGCTCCTGGACCCCTTAAGATATATATATATATGTCTGTTATAATGATTTTTTAATAATATTCTGGAAGGCTAGTAGGGCCTACAGTCGAAAAATAAAAGCCTCATACTCATAGAATATCGAGACGTTTTGAGTCAAATTTATTGTCATCATCAGTAGTTGATTCTTAACTAGCCCAGAGTTAGTTAAAGTTAGACAGGGGCGATACATTTAATTTTATTTCTCACTTGGGGAAACGAACCCAGGACCCCTTCCATTATTATATTAATAGATAGATAATTAAATTGATGTCCTCGAGCATCAAGAAATCAAATCACCTTGGACAAATAAAAAAAAAAGGGAGGGGGGAACCCCCCCCCCCTTTATACGGTTCACCAAATTGAATTGATTTTATTACACCTCACCTCAAAATTATAATCACATTATAGATAGTTATCACTCCATTTTTTTAAAAGGACCTTAATCAAAAATTAATTAAGATGATTTTCTCATCATTATTATGCAAATCTCTCTCTATTGCCTTGATTCAAGTTAATTTATTAATTGTTTCTTCCTTACGTCATTTATTAATAACTAACTACCTGCTGACGAAGGAATTTTTTTTTTTTTTTTTTAGATTGAATCTATCATCCTGCGCAGTGATCTTCGGCCTGCATATAAAAGAGCGATTGTAACGAGATTCGAATCGGGAGCCCTTCGTGTTTTTTTCAGATTATCACTTGATAGACGAAAGATCTCAAGGTAATCAAATCATTTGAAATTTTATAAAGAGAATCTTCGAACTTAAGCTACCAGATTGTTTCCCTCTTATACGGAATAAATGTGATGCTGAAAGTGAAATTTCACAAATTGAGTTATTGATATTTTATTGTAGAGGATAATTTCCTGAATATTTTAAGACCAAAACCACTATGATATCTCATAAGCTAAAAACGTTACAGCCTTTCAAAGTTAGATATAAGTAGAGACCAGTGGCGGATCCAGAGGTGTTTCTGGGGGGGGGGGGGGTAATCTGGAGTGACTGGTCGCACAGCACACAATTTTTTTCTTAATTTCGGTAATTTAAAGGCGCATTCTGTACTTGTTTGCCAGAATATAAATACAAATCAAATTTTTAAGTATTAATTTTTAAAATTTTACATTCAAAATACATTTTTTTTTTTCGAAAAAAGTATTTTTTTTTTTTTCAAATCTCAGGGGGGGGGGTAATTACCCCTTTCACCCCCCCTCTTGTATCCGCCCTTGGTAGAGACCGGATTTTAAGCAAAATGCTTATTGCTCAATTTTATAAGCAACCATTAGATATTTAATTTCTACACGAATTACGAAAAGCTAAGTGTATTGAGATTGCATTTTTTGAGTTTTCATGCTTTTTTTTCCCATTCGTGCTTATTTGAATTTATTTTACGAATATTTATAAAAATTTTTAAAAATAATTCAAAACACTATTCAGCAAAAACGTTCATCCTTCGGCAACTGCGCAAATTCCGCCTTCTCTACTCTGGCTCGGGCCCCTGGACCCCCCTGCTTCGGCGGACCCTCCCAGGAGGGAGGTAATCTGGTGGGACTGGCCGCACACTTTCGGTAATTTAAAATTGCATTCTGTACTTGTTTACCAGAATAGATATACAAATAAAATTTTTACTAGTAAGTTTTAATTTTTTAAATTTGATATTACCTCTTTACCCCCCCCCCCCACCACTTCCTTTGTATCCGCCATTGGTATGAGTAGAAGTTGCTTATGAGATGCTTTTTTTTAAATTTTATGGTTATTTAACAACTTTTTATTAAAATATACATTTTACTTAATTCATCTTTATTTTATTTATTTTTTTACTTTCTCTTACCCTATAGATCTATATATTTTTTTTTATTTTTTTGTTTTCAGAACTTTAAATGGCATTGAAGATAAAATTCGGGAAATTCTCCAAGCAAGTTTGAATACATCAAAATTGAAGGCGTTTAGAGATATTAAATTCGACACGGATGATGTTTTTGTTCGACGTAAGTACCATCCATTTATCTCTCTTCCATTTTTGTAAGCATAATTTGTTGTATTAAAAAAAAAAAAAAAAAAAAAAATGACCTAAGAATTGCAATAGAGGTCAAAGTCATCTCTCTGAGTTCATGCACCTTATTCACAAGAGATTCTGCCTACTAGATTCTATTTTTAATTTAATATATCATTTTCTGTCTGCTGGCGCCATTATGACTGTCTCCATACACATTTAGACATTTTCATAATCAGATTTAGCATTTTTAACATTGTAAATATTTCATGGAATTTAAGTGATAATGTAATTAAAAAGGCTTAATTATAATAAATATGTAATGTATTAACCCCATAATAGAGACCTATTTTTACTTTCTCTTACCTCTATATATGTTAATAGTTTCATGTCATAAATTAGATATCGAGATTTTTATGGATATACCGGAATTAGGTAATAGTGCGTGGACGGAAGATACTGTGGGCTTATTAACGGACATTTTTAAACATTTGTTGATCGCAACATAATGTGGGGCCCTTTTTAGAGCCACAATTTAAAAATATTTTTGTCTCCAATTGCACCTCATATACAGGGTGGTCCATATCAAAGTTATGTTTTTTAAATGGAACGCCCTGTCTATATTATTGCATATTTGGTTTCATGCGTGCCAATTTCTATGAGTGGCAAGGATTATGTCATTCAAATGTACTCCAAAACCAATCCCGTTTAAAGCCGAAAATCGGGCTTTAGTGAAAAAACTGCTGTCTGGAAAAAATTGAATCTCGCGAACCAAAACTTAGGGAACTGTCTTTAGTGATTTTACTAACATTGAAATATAACTAATGTAGGCTATATGGGTAACCTGGAATTATTTTTATGTTGGGAGATATGGCTAGCGCAATTTGGAAAATTTCAATCATGGATAACTTCATTTTCTTCAAATGGAAATGCTGCTTTTTTTAGCCATGGGATCGGAAATTTAATTATCTTTCAGCTGATATAAGGGTAAGTTTTCTTTTTATTCCAAAATATGCAATGTAGTAAATAAAAAAAAATTTTACTATAGACAAAATAATTGAAAAAAATCCAAACGCAAAACAAAATTGTAATAAATGGAAAAAATATGCTAAATATTCGAAAAATGTCTTTTAATTTCCTTTAAATCATTTATTTGAACTTCTCGAAAAAGAAATTAAAAAATATGTTCAGGTTAGGAGGTAAGCCATCTTGTTGAAAAAATCATAACCCGAATTGAGCGGGAAAGCGGGACTTCTACTGAGAAGTTCAAATAAATGATTTGCAAGGGAAATTTAAAGACATTTTCGGAAAATATTTAGCAAAATTTGTCTATTTATTACAATTTTGTTTGCCGTTTGGATTTTTTTTTCAATTATTTTGTCTATAATAAATGTATTTTTTTTTTCGTTATCAGAGTGATTTTTGGAATAAAAAGAAAACTACCAAAGATAGATATAGACACAACCTTATATCAGCTGAAAGATAATTGAATTTCACGTCCTGCGCAAAAAAGTAGCATGTTCCATTTGAGAAAATGTGTTATCCATGATTGAAATACGCCAAATTGGCATGGCCATTTTCTCCCAACATAAGAGTATTCCGGGTTACCCATTTGGCTTACATTAAATATTTTTCAATGTTAGTAAAAATCACTAAAAGAACAGTGTGTACTCTCTAAGTTTTTATGGTTCGTGAGATATTCAATTTTTTTCCAGACAGCAGTTTTTTCACTAATTTAAGCCCGATTTTCGGTTAAACTGTTTGTTTTTAGAATACATTGCATGACATAAACTCATATTAAAGGAATTGGCCGCTTAAACAAATACACGTACAAATATCCAGGGCGTTCTATTTAAAAAAAAACATAACTTTGATATGGACCCCCTGCCCTATCTGACTGTGCAAGTGGAACAAAAATATTTTTAATTTGTAGCCCTAAAGGCCCCCTCATTCAATATGTGCGATCAAAAAATTTTAAAAATGTCCGTTAATAAGCCCATACCCTCCGTCCACGCACTATTGGCCCCACCTGGTATACGTTTTTAGGTCCCCTGAGTTCAAAAAAGGGGGTTTCGCAACATGGTCTGTCTGTGGGTGGGTATGTGGGGTGTGTTCAATTTAAAGCATGAAAGAATTGAGTGAGCTTTTCACGATACGAAATTTAAATTCTTATATTTTTAAGTTAGACACCCTCCTGGAGCTTGAAAATAAGCCT
>JAKCPI010010285.1:0-35086 GCA_023213315.1 Euborellia annulipes
CTAGGTTTTCGTCATTTGAAAATAAAAACTCTAACCAGAGAAAAAATCACCAAATAGAAACTCTTCGAGTATTTTTTCTGTTGAACTTTTTATTTTAAAAAGAGTTGAATTCTTTTATTTTTGACAATCCGGAAATATAAAATTAATTTATCATAACCCAATTTTCAACATTGGAACTTATTAGCGAGGGGAGGGAGGGAGGACAATTGTTTTCCCTTCTATTTTTGGCGGGCATGGTCCTCCCTCATTTCAGCCATCTTGATTTCCTTACCCCTCCGACGATACCAACCAGCGTGATCACGCCCAACCAGTTTCAGTAAGAGTTGAACTTTCGGAGAGTGTTGTACGTGAATTTTCCGCTTTGAAAACCCTACGCTATCCTTCCATAGTTTGGTGCTAACAATGAATCCTTGATCCATCTCTTCCTCTGCTTGCATCTAACAACACCGTGCCTACAGGTATTCTAATTTACTTTATAAAAATATCCTTGAATATCCATTAGAGTAGTTTTCCGTCTGTGGTCGGCTAGGCCATTGGCGCCTTTAGAGTCATGTAAAGTATAAAAAAAAAAAAAAAAAAATTATTTTAACAACTAGATCATGATTATGCCCACTCTATCCGAGAAGGGGGCCTCTCCCCATTTGATTTAATATAAATTGATGATCTTCACAGATCATACACATAATATATTCATGTTAGTTCAGTTATCCATTATGAACTATTTTTTTTTGATATCCCTCCGCGTCTCATTGAAATACTTTGAAACAAGAATGGCGTACAATCCCAGGCAAAAGTTTACAATAACCTTGACTTATTAAGCAAATTTCAATTTCTTTATTAATCAATAAATAACTTAAATACAATATTGAAAAATCAAGTCATGTAACAAAATAAATAAATATTAATCAATCGTTATATAATATTATTCTCATTATTATTTTATAATTTTTTGGACCGTCTTTCCATAAACTCAAATGATACTCTATGCATTTTACTTTTTCTTACCTATCTATGTATAAAGAAAAAGCATTGGATTCATGTCAAAAATTCGATGTCGAGATTTTAATGGATATACACGTTTTGAGGTCCACTGAATCCAAAAAATCTGGTGTGACTGGCGCACAGCTCTTACCCTTCGGTAAGAGAAAGTTGTGCACCGTGCTAGCCAGATCAGATTTTTTGTGTCGAGATATATTTAGTTTTCCATAGCACCTTTGTTTCAAACTTGGCCACTTGCATTTCATAAGTAAAAAATAAATAAAAAGTATCGGATTAATGAATTGAGATTTTTTCACCCAAATAGAAAGAGAGGGAAAATCATGAGTGCAAGTGATGAAGAAGCTGACTGTCCATCCATCGTCTAAAAAAAAAACCTGATTTCAAACAATGTCACCCATAATTCTCCGAAACAATCGAGCAAAAAATAATAATAAAAAAAAAAACAATAAAATTATTTTCTATTTTTATTATATTCATCAAATTAATAAAAATAAATTGTTAAAACTTCAAAAAAATTTTTTTGGCGAAAAATAATTACACTAGTCGACAAAAATGAACTTTTTTTCTTTCACAAGAATGAAGATATGAAATTCTAGAAGTATTTTTCACCCTGAATTCAGATATGTAGTTAGAATTTTTCCATCAGGCACAGTTTTAGGAGATATAGAGCAAAATAGATTTTGGTCGAAAATGGGCTCTAAAACGGCTTTTATTTAGAATGTTCAAATTATTTTTAACGCCGCACCCCGTCAAATTATGCAGATAGTTAGAATACATATAAATTTTAAGTTTCATCCCAATCGGAGGTCATTTAGACGTGCCGCAAACGGCTTAAAGTTTAGAAAAATCGAAATTTTCAAGATTTTTTGCTTTGGTCACCCCTAATACAATTTTAAAGATCCCTGAATGAAAAAAACATATTTGTACGATATTCTATAGTTTTTTGGCTTTCTAAAAAGCATTCATTCGTAAAAATCTGTTAATTATTAACGAAATTATTAATAAAAACGTGAGCAAAGAAAAAACACAAGTACATTCACTGGACGAAAAAAATGGACCTCTTGTTCTTTTAGAAGTATAAAGAAAGATATGAGATTCAAAAAATATTTTTTTTTAATAATATATAATAAAGTTAGTGCCCGTGACTCGATGCTCAGAGAGGATACATTAGCTTCTCGTGGATAGGGTTCGCTTTTTAATTCAATTGAAGTCCATTTTTTTCGACCAGTGAGTGTACTTGTGTTTTTTCTTTTGCTCACGTTTTTATTAATAATTTCGTTAATAATTAACAGATTTTTACGAATGAATGCTTTTTAGAAAGCCAAAAAACTATAGAATATCGTACAAATATGTTTTTTTCATTCAGGGATCTTTAAAATTGTATTAGGGGTGACCAAAGCAAAAAAATCTTGAAAATTTCGATTTTTCTAAACTTTAAGCCGTTTGCGGCACGTCTAAATGACCTCCGATTGGGATGAAACTTAAAATTTATATGTATTCTAACTATCTGCATAATTTGACGGGGTGCGGCGTTAAAAATAATTTGAACATTCTAAATAAAAGCCGTTTTAGAGCCCATTTTCGACCAAAATCTATTTTGCTCTATATCTCTAAAACTGTGCCTGATGGAAAAATTCTAACTACATATCTGAATTCAGGGTGAAAAAATGCACTAGGTTCACTAATCAGATATCTTGTGAAAAAAACCTTGTCGACTAGTGTTATTAATAAATTTAAAATAAAAGATAAATCCTCATTTTATTTCGCACTTTTTATTTCCAAATATACAAAATTTCTTTGGGATATTTCGGCCGCATCACACAGCCATCCTCAGCCAAGAAATTTAAAGTTGGAAAACGTCATATAATAAAATGAAAATGCGGCCGAAATATCCCAAAGAAATTTTGTATATTTGGAAATAAAAAGTGCGAAATAAAATGAGGATTTATCTTTTATTTTAAATTTTTTAATAAAAATAAAATAAAAATTCTGGTGTGAGTGACGCCCAGTACTTACCATTCGGTAAGAGAAAGTTGTGCACCGTGCTAGTCACACCAGATTTTTTGTCTCGAGATATATTAAGTTTCCCTTAGCCTGTTTTAATATTATTAAATCATTGGTTAAATCAAAAAATGAACAAATCTTAAATTGTTAATGTTAATTTAAGTTTAGTTTATTGATGTCAAACAAGGGCGGATACAAGGGGGGGTAAAGGGGTAATTACCCCCCCCCGAGATTCGAAAAATACCTTTTTTTCGCAAAAAAATTTATTTTTAATGTAAAATTTTTTAAATTAATACTTAAAAATTTGATGTGTATTTATATTCTGGCAAACAAATGCAGAATGCGCTTTTAAATTACTGAAATTAAAAAAAAATAGTGTGCTGTGCGACGAGTCACACAAGATTACCCCCCCCCGAGAAACACCTCTGGATCCGCCCTTGGTGTCAAACGATACTCATTTTACTATTATCCGTAAAAATTGGCATTAGACTGTCCCGAAGAAGAGTGTGATTGGCACTCTAAACGTCGATAGAAAAAATTGTTTTTTATTCTTTCCTTGGCTGACTACTCCATTATTGATAGTCAGTTCAAAATTACGTTTGAAGTAGCAAGGATCTTTACGCAGATCACGCCAATTAAGGGCGGTCCCAGAGGAGGGGGGGTCAAAAGGGGGTCGTGACCCCCCAAAATCTTTTTTTTTTTTAACACACGTCGGCGAATAAAAATTAAATAAAAGATTTTTTATTTAATCTCCTGGCTGCAAAGCTCCTGCGAATCCTGATTAGATCTCCTCAGCCTTAAAATATCAACTTTTTTTGTCACTTTTATTTTATTTATTTATAATTCTTATATATCTAAAAAAAGTTTCTCTACCTCAAACTTTTGGTCCACCCCTGTCCCCCAACAGAATTCCTGGCTAAGCTACTGTGTATTGGTCCTCAATTTAGTACCTGTCTTTGTTATTCTCTCATATGGAAATAAAAAAACTTGAATATTGTTATATTTATTTTATTCGAGCACAACAAATATATTAGACTATAAATTAAATATTTAACTCACATTTGAATAATAAAAAAATTACATCTGATTCTCTAACATAACAAATATATTAATTATATATTTATACAAAAAAAAAATTACATGACATGGTAGGATAATAAAATAATATATATATATATATTAGGGTGATGCTTAAAAATGAAGTGTTTAAAATTTTGAATCTCCCACATGTAAAATGCTCGAGAAAAAAATTTGGCTGTATTTAAAAGGAATTTAGGGGTCGCAACCAGCATTTAAAGTTTATAATAATACGGTTTATTTTAACATTGAAAAAAAAAAAAAAATTTTGTTTCTCTCATTAGATAGAACATTAGGTAGCCATTTTGGCTAGGTGAACTACAGCAAAAATAAGAAATAAATATTTTTGGTCTTTTAAGCATCACCCTAATATAAATGTATATATTAATAGTAAACTAAAATAAATAATTAAATATTTTTCGAGATCTATACAGTATTGCAATAAGATATTAGTATTCAAAATACCTCTATTTGGACTTTAACGGCATCATAGATATAGATCCCGGGTTCGATTCTCGGGGGCTAGTGGGCGTTTGTTCTCGCCAATAATAAACACTCACACTCTTGTTAAAATAAATAATTTAAAGTTAAGTCATGACACGGTAGCGGATTCTCAATATTCTATCGCAACATTAAAATCTCGAATAATATCATTTTAGTTTTTTAAAATTATTTTATTTAAGCTGCTCTTATGAATTGGATTAAAAAATTTAATTATCAAACATTGGTCCCAGGATTTTGTTAAGAGGGGGGGGGGTCGAAATTTTTGGTTTAAGAGAGGCGGAGAGGCAGTGGCGCATTCAGGAGGGGAAGGAACTGGGGTTAATAATGATTTATTATATTTAAGTTACGGATTTAAATTAATAAATAAATAGGCCTAATTTATATGATCTTCTGAGTTACTGAGTGATGTCAATAATAATAAACATGGGATGCTTGACAATTGGCAAGGGAAAGAAGAATTACAAAATGGTAATTTAAATGAGTTTTTTAATCCTTACCCCTTCGGCAAGAGAAAGTTGTGTTCTGTGCTTTCACACCAGATTTTTTGTGTTGACATAAGCTTATATTTAGTTTCCAACAAATTTAAAGATGTAAAATTTCTAACATTGTATGGAAAAATATTTATATTTTGTTACCATGGCAACCATTTCTCCTATCTTTCCTATGAAGTACAAGAGTAAAGTGGTCTTCAGAAGATTTTAATGGCTAAATGAGAATATACATATTAAAGAGCACCTAAAAAAATAATTGATTTTTGAATTTTAAACAAATCATTGGAAAGAATTTTGAGAAAATCGAAAAAACTGAAAAAGTGCATCAGTTAAGTACGTACTAGTACTCTTTGGTCGATTTCGTTCAAAAACTCCGTGTCACGTCCCATGGGGGTGCCTAACTTAAATATAAAATTTCAACTTCCTAGCTCTTTTCGTTCTTGAGATATTTTGTTCACAGACACGCAGACAGACCATGTCGCGAAAACCACTTTTTTGGTTTCAGGGGACCTCAAAACTTGTATATCCATCAAAATCTCGACATCGAATTTTTGACATGAATTCAATACTTTCTCTCTCTAAATATAAATATATATTTATAGATCAGTTGGCGTTAGGATTATTTTTCAGAATATGTTATTCGAAATATAAGGATTAATAAATTTGTTAAAATCACAATTCTGTAATTTTTCTTCCCCTTACCAATCATCGAGCCAGCATACCCACACCAATTCATAATATTATTATTTTTTTCTGTCCAAAATACTCTCCGGGACCACTAGTGTTACTTATTATCTTATCCAAATCCCAAAATCGATTCAGAGCCGTAACTAACTATTGGGCCGAATATAAACATTGCTCTGTTCTTCCTCTGTTTTCAGCAAATTACGAGGTACTATTTAAAATACACTCAAAAAGTTTTTTATTAATAATAAATGACATTGACCAATAATTGGGGCTGTTGGCTTGGCCAGAAAAAATAACTTGTGCAGGCAATTTTATTTTATTTAACGCCCTCACGGCTGACGTTTTGGCCCCATATCTAGGCCATGACAAGAACCGGATGTAAATAATCCAAGTGTGTAATGAATAAAATTTCTATTTACATTTGTGGTGAGTAGATGATCAAGTGTTGCCACTGTTAAAATTACACACTTTGGCTAGTGGCAGTCGGCTCTATGGATGATGGCCTAGACCTGGGACCGAAACTTGAAGGTGTTAAATTGAATGAAATTTATTTATTATATAAATAATTTTTTTTTAGTTTTTTTTTTTTTTTAAATAAAAAACAACTATTATAATAATAAAATTATTTTGCGCTTACTTAATAATAGTGAATAATAAATAAGAAGAAATAGTTACATATAAAGCGTTCAGAACCAAGGGCGGATACAAGGGGGGGTAAAGGGGTAATTACCCCCCCCCCCGAGATTCGAAAAAATACCTTTTTTTCGCAAAAAAATTTATTTTTAATGTAAAATTTTTAAAATTAATACTTAAAAATTTGATGTGTATTTATATTCTGGCAAACAAGTACAGAATCCGCTTTTAAATTACCCAAATTAAAAAAAAATAGTGTGCTGTGCGACGAGTCACACCAGATTACCCCCCCCGAGAAACACCTCTGGATCCGCCCTTGTTCAGAACCAGAATGGCTAATTAAAAATAGAAAATTTGAGCAAAATTACGAAAATTTCGAAAACCTCTTTTTTTTACACGGTGATAAGCCACAATGGTTCTTAAAGTATTATATAATTTAAGCGTATAAAATAAAGTGATATACTTTAATTGGGCTGAGTTAAAATTTTTTATAATATCCTACTAATAGCTGCTTGATTTTGTCCACTTTTTTTATTTGAAGATAAAATACACATTTTAATATTAAACATTCAATAAATTAATTTATTTGATCAACATGAACAAATATTTTTTTTAGTGCCACTATTTTTTTTATATTAAGGCACTTTTTTATAACAACTAAAGGGATCGTCTCGGCAGGCGCGGCAGCGACGCCGGCAGCGCGGCAGGCGCGGGGGCTGCCAGAAGCATCGGATAGCGCGACGCGCCGGCAGTAACCAAACAGCCTTTATAATTCTTCTCTAATCTTATTAAAATAATGTTTTAATATTATCTTCATAGTTATCTATTTAAGAGACCAGATGAGGTTGATATATGTATGTATTTATTATTTCCTTAATATATGCTATAATTTATATAAATAGTTTTTTTAAAGTAAATTTTAATAATATTATTATCAATAAATGAAGAATTATAATACAAATATTTGAAAAGAATCGGATTTCATTAAAAAAAAAAATTAACTAAAGTTGGGCTTTTCTTGGACGGGCAGTTCGCAAAAAAATAATTCAATGAAAATGGACGAGCAAACAGGCGGAACGCGGAGCAGAGCAGAGCGGAGGCGACCTTAATATATAACTATGTCAAATTTAAATGAACGAAAGAGAGAACTCGTGAAGAGAGTGATTGAAGACAAGAAGAGGAAGACAAATAATGTTGCTATTACTTTCATCAAAGAGGAATGAAATTGATTCATTATTGATTCATATGTCCATATATTTTCCCGAACAACAATATCCTTTAGAATTTTAGTTAAGAATCGTACAGGTGGATTTTAGAAATTAAATCAACCAAAAACTTATCATTTTCTACAGTAAATGTCGCAATCTTGGCAATTTGAAGCGAGCAGCGCTGGGACGCCTCGGAGCGGCTGGGCAGCGCTGCTGAAATCGGGCAGCCATGCGCCCCCCGGCGGCGCTGCTGGGTCGCTTGAGTCGGAAGCTAATTCATAGAAATCCATTTGAGCGGTGCGACGCGGCCCAGCAGCGCTGCCGGGCAGTCGCTGCTGGGCAGCCGCTGCCGAGATCGGAATGCTACCTTAAGGCACTCTATCCCGGCGGTATAAATAAAAATTTATTTGATAAAAGGTAGAAATAATTCAGTAGCAACTCGATTATCCAAGAGTCGTTCCGATAAACACCAAAAATACCGCGTTCGAATAATCGAGATTCTATTGTAGTTTTAAGAGTATTAAATAGCCCGAATAAAACAAAATTTCTTTTTATTACAATTAAAGTTTTTTTGAGGCCAACAAAAAAAAAATGACAATTTTAATATCTTTGCAAAGGCGGATTTGGGTGTAGGGTGTATGGTAAAAAAAAAAATCCGACCAATAGTTTTTTGTGACAGAACTTTTTGGGTTTGCGATCTGTTAAATCCGCCTTTGCATGTTATTTTTATTACCCACTCTCGTCAGTTTGATACCATCAAAAAGACCACCCTTAGGCTTAATTCACACTACTGGTGAAGCGAAACCAGTGAGACAAATACAGAAATCAATGAAGCTTTCACTCTGAAGTGAAGCTAATCTTGTGTGAAAGAAACCATGACTTATATAAATTTGTTTCAGTGGAAAATTTACTTTGTTTCTAGTGTGAGTGGATCTTCTTTGTCTTACAAGACCAATAACACTTTAGTATGTCAGTTAGGTGGCCTACACTCTGCCGTAAGCTTCAATACACCCTTTTCTTTAAAAAAAATGAGCAATTTTGTGTGGTCTTTAAAAAAATTGTTAAAAAAAGTATAAAAAATAAGAGGAATATTTCAATCACATTTAAAAAGTATTTTGAATATTTATTTTTAAAATCACTTGAATGAGAGTTCTTCTCCTTTAAAATTTAAACTCCTTTGGTCTTATTTAAAGAGCAAAAAATAAAACAAACACGTTCCCCGTTGGCCATTTCGTAAATAGATTTAAAAAATATCCGAGATTTAAATAAAAAAAAAGAATGATAGAGGCTAAAATATTTTCTTATTAAGTAAAAGGAATAAATAGATATAGTTATTATATCTAAAAAAAGACTAGTAGGAAAATAAAAGACTAGAATGATTAAATATCTTTCTCAGTTTGTTTGGATTTGGTATCTTCTTCATTTTTGTTAACATCTAATACTTTGGATTGTTCAAACGTTGGTACTATTGCATCGTCTTTGTCGGTGTTCTCCTCATTTAAGATTACATCTTCTTTCTCTTCTTCTTCCTCTTCGTTTAACGGATTTCTAGATGGTTGTTGTGATGATAATATTGGCACGACTGGAGTCACTTTTTCCCATACATAACGTGTCGGTTTCTCGTAAGGTTTACCGTTAATAAAATCGAAATCCCATTTATCTGATGCCTCTTTGACTTGTTGATTATGCATTTCTTTCAAACCATTTTCGTAATTTTCTAAACGAAACATCTCTTGCGGATCTTCTGGCACTTGTGAGAAGAGATTGCGACTCACACTTTGATATCGACTTCGGTTCTCCATCTGAAACAAACAAAATAATTTTAGTATTTTATGTCACTGTCACAGTTTTCAATAATATAATATTTTGCAAGTGATGACGGGTGCAATCCAATATCTGAGCATTTTATAAAGATGTCAGGCTTTCGGGGGCGAAGCCAAATCCCCCCTATTTCTCAATAGGCGGCTTGTTTAGTTAGTTAACGTTTCCGAGATAGTCAATAATTCATTTCACAAGTCCTTGATTTTTACTTTTTTTTGCCAAAACAGCCTTTTTACTGACTATTTGGCTAAAAAAGAATAGATGGGGCGACTTTTTTCCAAAAATAAGAGACTTTTTTCCGCCCTCTATTTATAAGTCATAAATGGGGAGTGGACGGCTGTCTCATATGCCACTGCCTGTCTTACAGCCTTTAATACAAGGATCAGAGGGAGGGAGAGCATGAATCAGACTTTAATTTTAAAAGATTGCGGTGTGGGTTTTTGGTGAAACGTTTTAAACTGAGGTTGTATTATTATGAATATTACTCCCAAAATAATTCGAGTATAATCTACATTTGTTGTTTTTAGGCTGAACGCACACCGATCGAGCAAAAACGTTTTCGGACAAAACATTTTGTTCGATGATGTCGAATCATGTTCGATTGTGATTTGTCTCTTCGGTGTGCATTGATCCATAGAAAAACATTGAAAAAACATTTTTAGGCAAAAACGTTTTGTTCGAAAACGTTTTTGCTCGTTCGGTGTGCGTTCAGCCTTACTCTCATATCTCAGTAAAACCACACATATAAATAAATACAACCTCAGAAGTTGATTTCTTTTTTTCGGAGCTCATGTAGATCCCCGTCCCTATTTATTTCACTTGATTAGTAGACATTTCAATTGAAATAAATATTTGTGGCATGAGAATAGATGCGAACCCCTGACCGTCGACAAGAGGCAAAATACCACAGTGCCACGGCCCAGGGACAGGGAGATGATTAATATATATGGTATATTCTAATTTAGGAGTATTGTTTTATTCAACGATTTTTAAAGAGCTGAAATTCTTCGATGAAATGCATGAGGTCATAAATAAAATGCCAATTAGTACAGATTAGAATATATTTATTAAATCTTAGGTTGAATTCCCGGGCACGACGAGCCTCTATGGAAGCCCAGTTCCTTTAATCTTCTACCTTAAAAATGAAAACCTAATGAAAAATACAAAATTGATCTAACTCTAAATGTTTCATCTCCGTCTGAATGGACACAAAATATTATAATTAAAAATATTCTATTTAAAAATGTTTTTTTTTTCCTCTGAAGAGCATATAATCGGAAATACAATTTAAATTTTTTTTTTTTTTTGGGGGGGGTGGAGGGAGGATAGGGCTCGTTTCAATATACAACCCCAGAGCCAGACAAGGTTCTCGGCGGCTCTGGTCATTTTTACTACCAGTCTTCGACTTGGGCATTTTTTTTTAAACACTCACACTTTTTTCTCATTCACACTCACAATCACACACATATTCACACAGTCTTTTCGGCAACTCAGGCCATATAAGACTGAAGATATCCGTTATTGATTAATATACATATTGGGGGTACAGGCATTCTTATTTAAGCCATTTGATATCCAAATGGCTTGTCATCGGACTGCCTAGGTCCTATCCCGCGACTTTTGGTATACGAGCCCAGCACGCCCCTTCACTAAGCCCGAGGGCGACTTGGGCTTTTAAATTTAAATTATTTTTAATAATGAATAACCTTCAATTCTGACCATTACCTTTTTTATAATCTATTTTAATAAGATTACACTTGGGTTATCCGCTATAAAAAAAATATCCCCTTTTTAGCGTTTAAAAATAAATCGTTAATCGCCTATCTGGACTCATTGGCATTTCTTCTATGACGTCAGGCATTTAATTCATTGATGTATTTCTGCACTTGAAAAGTCGGTGAATAAAACCGAACACGCCTCTTTTCTTTCACTCTGAGTTGCTTTGGCGGAGATTATATTTTCAACAGGGGGCGTAGCTCAGATGGTAGAGCGCTCGCTTAGCATGCGAGAGGTACCGGGATCGATACCCGGCGCCTCCAAAGCTTTTTTTTTTTCATCAAAAATTAAATCATATTCATTGGAATTAATTTATCTTCTTCTAGTTATCAAATACTTTGGTGTGATAATTAATTGGAAAAATTTTTTCTTAATCTCTTAAGATAAACCTATTTAGAGAGTTAAAGAGAATATGATAATTCTCATATTCATCTCCTAATTATCATTTTTTTAAAAGTATTTTTCGATATCCGTCATTAAGACTCCCAACCATATTTATTTCAGAATCAACATCTATGTTAATTATTTTTTATTTATTAGGCAATCTAATTAAATCAAATATGAATATTTTCATTTATCATATCTAATTTTAATTACACATGTTTCTATATTTTTTTCACTATTTCGCAATATCAAGTGGATTTATTTTCTTATCATATCCTTGTTTATATCTTATTTATTTATATTTATTAATAGGAAATGAAATATAGAGTTAGGTGAAAAATGCATTTGTTTAAAATTCAACGAGACAGAGTTATAAATAAATTTACAGTCATTTTGCAATCAACAGACATGCATTTATCTTTTCAAATGCAATTCGGTTGCATAATCAGTGAATTGCATTTCATTCAGAGACAAGAAAATCAGTCCAAGGACAGGACAATTATTGTCAAATAGAAACGCAATATAAGATCTAAGTTTTTTATTCTTCCATGCAGAAAAAAATTCAACTTTATTAATAGTGCATTTTCCTAGAGAGGTAGAATGCACTTTTGTCCTTGGATCTGTTTGTCCTGTGTGTCTGTGAAAAAATATCTCAAGAACGAAAAGAGCCGGGAAGTTGAAATTTTATATTTATGTTAGGCACCTCCATGGGACGTGACAAGAAGCTTTTCGACAAAATCGGCCCAACAGTATACTAGTACTTTATTGATGCACTTTTTCAGTTTTTTTCGATTTTGTCAAAATTTACATGATTAAAATTCAAAAATTATATTTTAGATTCTTGTTAAAATCCATATTCTCATTTTGCTCTCAAAACTTTACTCTTGTAGGTACTTCACAGGAAAGATAAAAGAAATGGTGGACATGGTAATAAAATATAAATATTTTCCATTAGAATGATAGACAGGAAGAGAGGAGGTCAGCCAAAAGGAGAGCCTCTATCGAATAAAAATCTCCACTCAGAAGACGTTTCGGGTTTAATTAAATAAATTCATCATCAGTTCTTAAGAGAAAGTTGTGTGCTGTGCGACCAGTCACATCAGATTTTTACCTTCCAAAACGATTAGATGATTTATTTAGCTACACCAGGGGTCGGCAACTCCCGGCTCGCGAGTCGCATGAGGCTCTTTTATACAAGTTGTATGGCTCTTGAGCTTGTCCAAAATATATTTTTTAATTTTCTTTTTTTTTCTAAAATAAATTGGCCTCGGAAAACAATTTGGCCAATTTAATTTTCTTGAAACAAATGGAAATTTTATTTATTAAAGTAAAATGATTTTTTCAAAAAGAATTTTAAATGTGATAGGTTTGAAATTGATTAGATTTATATTAAAATAAAGTACGTAATTATATAAGACTGACGTCTTTTCATTCAAACACACTGTTTTTTTTTTTTTTTTTGAATTGAACATACAGTATATTTTAAGTTATAATAATTCTATTTAGTATTTTTATAAAAGTGGCAAGATTTTGTAAAATTATTTACGGGAAAATGGCTCTCTGCTTAAAATATGTTGCAGACTCCTGAGCTACACCATTCATCTGAATTAATCATCTGATCAATTGATTTAAATAAATTTTTATCATGTATGAGAACTCAACCTATGACTTCTTAATTGATAGACTAAAGTCTTATTTATCTATTAGGGAGAGCAGATACTAATTTATTTTAATTATTTAATTAACTAATTAACCTAATGACACTTTTGATTATTTTAATTAAATACCAATTTATTGATTTATTCTTGTTTAATAATGAATTGTTCTTTATTTTAGGATTTGGACAAGAGTGAAAAAAGTCATCCTCAGTTCCGTGGATATCAAGCGCGCGGTTAATCTTCAGACACGAAGAAAGGTATCGTACTCTTATAAACGTATTCAAAAAACAAATCGACTTTAAAACAATTTTTACTACAAAGTATTCTATTCATGTGTTCTGAATCATATATGGCTGCTCGTTGGATTTGATTTGATTATTCATTCATTATCATATAATTCATTTTACCACACTCTTTGATTTTAGGATTTGATTATATTTTGAATATTAATGAGCGAACGTTTTTCTCTGAGCCGGTTCGGCTGTATTGAGCTTTCGTTTTGGAAATAACACTAGGTGGCTGTCATGTTCTATTATTTTTTGAACAACTGAACAGTTTGTTCAGGACTTAGATGGAGATAGATAAATAGGAGATGTAGGATAGCAAAACAATGATAAATAAGATAGGATGGAGGATGAAAGAAAATATAGAGTTCGCGATTTTTTAAAAACTACAAGAATCCCATCATTTATTAGTTTTTTAGCTAGATTTAACAATTATGCTTGAACGATTGTTGATTCTCTCCAGTGAAGGCCCCAGCTTTTTCTTAGGAGGGAAGGAGTGGGCAAATTTACCAACAGGGGGGGGGGAGCGGACAATATACATATATCTATAACAGAGAAACAAAAAAATAATTGGGGGGCATGCATCCAGAGGGGCAGATGCCATTTTCGGGGGAAGGGGGGAGGCTTCCCGTCCTGAGGCCTCTCAATTTTATTTTATTTTATATATTTTTTCCTGTTATCTCTATGTTAATTTTATAATTTTATTTTAAATTGTGAAAAAATTATTTGTTCCCAGTTCACTCTGCAATGGAAATTTCGAGTGAATGTAATGTTTTTGCTAAATAAATAAATAAATAAAATTATATACTCCGAATATCTAGCTTAATATGATGCAATCAAAAACTCTTAGGTGACTGAAATGCAAGCAGCCAAGGATGAAATAAAAACTTCCTTTATTATTAATTTTTTATCCGACGACGTTTCGGTCGCTAATCGCGACCTTTATCATGACGAAATGTCACAATTTCTAATGGCTAAAGCCTTTTATAGATCCCCTATGTATAAATATTTGTATCTCTTTTTACTTTTTCACAATGTAATGTATATAATGTTTGACTCGAATGCTTATTTTACGATTTATCTTTTATCATCCATGATGATTTTTTTTTAGAATTGGTTTAAGTTTTTTTATTGTATTAGTAGAGAGTGTAGGTCAAACTTTGGTTGTCTGAAGGATCTATTCATAAAGAAGTTGAATTTGATTAAAAATTATTTCTTTTGTTTTGCTATCAAAGAAATATAATTAAAACCTTTTTTTTTTTTTTTGTTTAGCAATAAAAAAGTTTTCATTCATCTTTCATTTCTTATGTCGCCGAGCCTGTTTGAGCCTTGAGTTGTCTTTGAATGAAATGCGTCGCGTGCCATAATAAATATTCATTAATATAATCAAAATTATTCATGATAATAAAATCAAAATAACCTTAAAAAGAATATATTGAAAATTAAATTAACGCAAAAAATATATTATACCTTGTATGTATAAATCTAGAGTTCAACCAAATTAATATTATATAGATTGAATAATGGAACGTGGCTGTAGCTGATATGTTTAATAGGAAAGAGGGTGCAGCCAAATAATTGAGCCTCTGTTCAAATGGACACTCTTTATTGGGGCGTTTCGGCTGGGATCAACCCTGCCATCCCAGCCGAAACGTCCCAATAGTGTCCATTACTGAATAGAGGCTCAATTATTTGGCTGCACACTTTTTCCTATTAAACACTTAATATTATATAAACACACGAGGCTTTAAATGAATTGTTAATCAAATTATGAGGATTTTAAAGTTAACGCTAATTTATAAGAATAGACGACATTATTCATTTTAAATACAGTATATTTATTTAATAATAATGATAAATAAACAACGTTTAGAACATCTGCATTTATTTTATTCTTGTTAGAAGATTTAATATTTTGGTACTTCGCATGGCTAAGCCTGTCGCAGTGGCGGATTAATGCCACTTTGTCGGGGGGGCGGATTTTTTTTTTTAAATTTTTTTTTATTTAAGGACTTTGACGGCGCCTATGGCCATTTAGACCCCTTTCCTATTTATTTAAATTGATTGGTAACAAATTCAATTGAAATTAAAGAGCGGGAATCATAATTTCTTTAGATTACTAGTTTTTATAACTTTGTGAATTTCTTCTCGGGGGGGGGGCGATCGCCTCCCCTCCCCCCCCCCTTTAATCCGCCCCTGGCCTGTCGGCCTACTGTATTATTAAAAAAATATATATATACATTTATTATTTATTATTTCGAGGCGATACTAGAAGGGGGAGGGGGAGGAACAAACCTTCCCCCAGGAGAGGGGAAAAAAATAGTCTCGAGAGAATTTTTCTTTTTCAAATTTTCTCCAGGCTAGTGTCTTGACCCATAATCAAATCAGAAGCAAGAAAAGAAATGTAAATGTTACAGGGATAGAGGGAATGGGAGATCTTTCAGGATTGGTGTGTCGGTGATCTTTAGATTACCTCTAATGCCAAAAACCGAAACGTCAATCCATTTGAAATAAAAAAAAAATCCCCATTCCATTTTTAGGCCTAAATTTTTTAAAAGTATTTTTACTTTGTATTTTTGAACTGATTCTTTTAAATTAAAATTGGCGAGGGGGCATTGCTTTTTCTTTTAAACACTCACACTTTTATATTCACACTCAACACTCACGCACACATTCACACAGTCTTTTTTTCGGCAACTCAGAGCATATAAAACTTTATACGATAACCGTTGTTATTTGTTCTGATTAATTGATTTAGACTTTCGATTATTATTATTATTAGAAACAAAAAACATTTTTTGGCTTAAATCGCGGTTTATTTTAGCATATATAATACAATAAGTGTTATTAATTAAAATAAGATAAGTAAAGAAATTACACCTGATGACGGCTGCAAAATTAGAAGCCGAAACTGTATTTTATTGTAATTTATAACGTTTGTATTATTTGATAAAATAAATCACAATTTAGGCCAAAAAAAATGTCTTTTATTTCTATTCTCGATCTGACAGTTTTTCATTAATTAATATGGCAAATATTTTCAAATAAAACTTAATTTAAAGACATTACTGTTTTTTTTTTTAACATATTGTTCGTGCCATATTTTTTCAAGAAAATATTTTTAGAAAATTATACTATGATTATATAGCAATCCTTTTTTTTTATATTAGTACTGAGAGTAGAGGCGTGGAGAGGGAGTGAGAGATTTATGATTTTTTCTTCCCTTCAAGTGTTATTTATTTTCCCTTTAAAAAAAGCCATCATCGCCTCTCTCTCAATCCACTTGTCAATGTTGAAATATGAAAATAAAGAAATGATTAACTCGATGAAAGAGAGAAAGAGAAAGGAGAGTCTTTTGTGATGCTGTGATAATCCACTCAACGAGATGAGAAGAGATTTCCGTTGGGGGTATAGCATCGAATTTATCTTAAGAGATGAAAGAAGAAGAGTACCCAAATGAAAGACAAAGAATAAAAATACCATTAATGGCAACATATGTTATTAGGTTGACTCATGATTATTCGCCGTTTATATTGGAGCTCTTTTTGTTGTCAAAAATTAACCTTTCATTTACTTTTTTTTTTTTTTTAGAAAAATGTTCTTCCCTGTTCAAATGATGAAAATGCGTGTAGAAAATCATATTCATCGACAAGGTTTTCTTCACAAAAGTCTGATTAGTGAATCTAGTAGTTTTTTATACTGAATTCACATATGTACTTAGAATTTTTCCATCACGCACAGTTTTAGAGATATAGAGAAAAATAAATTTTAATAAAAAATGTGCTCTAAAACGGTTCTCATTTTGCATTTTCCAGGCTTTTTTAAGTCGACACCCCTTAGAAATATGCAAATAGTAATAATACATATAAATTTAAAGTTTCAGCCCAATCGAAGGTCATTTAAACGTGCCGCAAGTTTAGAAAAATCTATTTTTTTGCTTTGGACACTCCTAATGCAATTTTTACCATCCCTATATGCAAAAAACATATATTTACGATATTCTATAGTTCTTTGGGTTTCCAAAAATCATTCATTCGTAAAAATCTGTTGATTTTTAACGAAATTATTAATCAAAATAGTTAAAAAAATATACCGTATATAAAAGTAATGTTATTCCTATGAGTAAAGCGCCTAAAAGATAGGCAGCCATAGTGCTTTTTTACCAAACTTTGATAACTATTTTAATTTCGTTAATAATCAACAGATTTTCACGTATTAATGATTTTTGAAAAGCCACACAACTATAGAATATCGTAAATATATGTTTCTTGCATTTAGGGATGGTAAAAATTGCATTAGGGGTATCCAAAGAAAAAAAAACAGAAAAAATTCGATTTTTCTAAACTCGTTTGCGGCACGTCTAAATGATCTCCGATTGGGCTGAAACTTATATGTAATATAAGTATCTGCATATATCTAGCACATTTTCTATTAAAATTTATTTTTCTCTATATCTTTAAAACTGTGCCTAATGGGGCAAAAGTGAAATGATATTTGAATTCAGCAAGAAAAAAATACTTCTAGAATCTCATATCTTTATTCTTGTGAAAGAAAAAAGTACATTTTTGTCGACTAGTGTTATGAATCAACCTAATAGTTTTATTTTAATTAAAAAAACAATAATAATAATTTAAATGCGACGTTTTTTTCGGACATTAAGAAATAATTGAAGAACCCTTTTGAAATTTGTTTATTATAATTTATTTCGATTGGGAATCCAAATAAGGAGGAGAGGATGTGAAAGAATGATTCATATTTTGTTTTGACTAATTGTTATTAAACAAAAGGTCACGTCTTTTTTTTTCTTTCTCTCTCTCTCCTATTTCCGCTGGCCTCTCTTTTTTTTATATGACAAATTATATGACCTATATTTCTATAGGAAATGGCGAAGTGAATTTTAATCTTGCTCTGTTGGATTGAATATTTCTTCAACTATACACCTTTAATTTTATCCAAATTTATTTGTTATTTTTGAATATTTAATGTTATAAGGCCTTTTTAAGAAAAAAAAAAACTCATTAGGTTATGCGTCATTTGCCGAACAAGTGGACCTAGGTTTAAGTGAAGGATATGTCATTAAAATATTTAATTAATTAATAAAAAAAATTTACTAAAAAAATTTTGTTTAGCATATTTCCCTAGTATTTCAAATTATTCTAAAAAAAGGACATAAAAATACTACTAGACGATTAGGTTATATAACACATCGATCAATAAGTCCCGGGACTAACCAACAAATAACAAATCCTCAATACAGTTTGAGCTACAAGTGCCTGATGTGCTTGAGAGTGGAGCCTTAAGTTTAATCAACCAAACCAATATTTATAAAATAAATAATCTTTTTTTAATGCTACTAAAGGGGAAAATCTCCTATTTCTACGGTTAAGCATTTTGGTTGCTTAGGGTCAAGGGTCCACTTTCGAGACATCAGACAGTTGTGATCCCTACTGTGCCAACCTTTAGAAGTTGCATGTCAGAATTTAATGACTATGTGTCATTGAGTCCCATGGATATTAGTGACGCTACTTTTGCTATTTTCAAAACAATGGCAAAATCGGTTGTTGATAAAACATTTAATGGGAAAAAATACCTTAGGGCGGGGCAGAGCCCGAATAACACTTTTCAAGCCATCTCTGAATTTGAATATTAAAAAGTCATGTTTTATCAAAACCCAAATTTCTGATTTTTCCCTTG
Source organism: Euborellia annulipes (assembly GCA_023213315.1). NCBI lineage: Eukaryota > Metazoa > Arthropoda > Insecta > Dermaptera > Anisolabididae > Euborellia > Euborellia annulipes. Next base: position 19,221 of record JAKCPI010010285.1, read on the forward strand.
TTATGAAAATACCAAAGTAGTTACACTAAAACCGTTGTAAATCGATGATAGAATATCTGTATGTCATAAAATTTTGACATGTAATTTCTAAAGTTTAGTACTAACTGAGAATGGTACGGATTTGTTATTAGAGATTCCAATTTACTGTAGATGGGCTCGCAAGATTTTTATTTTCTCATATACGAAGCATATAAAAAGAAAGTATTGTAATCAAAAAAAAAAATTGACCTCGAGATTTAGATGATTCCCAACGTTTTAGACCTCTCTGAGTTAAAAAAAAAAAAAAAACATTATTGGATTTATGACTGTGTGTGTGAGTGTTTGAACACGATTGCTTAAAAACACAATCAGCCAGATCGATAAAATTTGGTATAGGCTTACTCTTCTTAGATTAAAATTCTATTCTTTCAAAAATTTTGAATTTTAAATTTTTTTGTCATATTATGATTGACTTATTCTTTTTAAAAAGTTTTTATATTTTAACATTTTTTCGATAACTGAATAGTTTTTTAAATAATCAAGGAAAAAATGGCAATTTTGAAAAAAAAAAAATCAAAATATTTATTTTTCTACTAACTGGATCAAAATCAATAGTGATACATTTCCCAAAACATCCCAATAATAGGGCTAAATAATGTTTGCTTTTTTTTATTTTACATAAAATGGATTAATCTATCTTCTTTTTAAATATAAGCTTATAAAATGAAAAATAGAAAAAGAGGAGTGGTTTGATGATTCATCGAGAACAGTTAGCATAAGAGAAAGAGAGTGGAGGGGAGAGACAGGTTGCCATGACTTTTTTGCTTCTTCAAAAGCTTCTTTCTCTTCTGCCAAGAAAAAAAAGAAAGAAATCTCTCCCAAAAATAAAGAAATGAAACGAAATGCAATTTACAAATTAAATGAATTGCCCTCGGCGAGAATCTGCATGGGAAACAGCTGACCCATGAGAAATTAAAATTTATTTTTTATTATATACGTATGTTAACAAAGAAAAATATATGAACAACCATTTATTCTTTAAGGGTTATATATGGACCCTGTTATGCAATAGTTTGTCAAGCGCGAAAAAATTTAAAATTGAGTTAAGCACGGAATATTGTTTCAAATGCTATAATTAATAGTATTTTTTATGAAATATGTCCTAAAATTTGAAATTTTAGATGAAGCTCAGATAAGAAGGCGTAGTGTGTCATAAAAAGTATGCCCAAAAAATCAAGTAATTCAAAAAATTTGCCAAGAGATGTCAGAATTGTAGCTAATAATATTTTATGCATTTGGTTGATTTTCATTGATCTTTTAACAATAAATACTTTATAAATGTTATTATATATTATGTATCTTTTATAAAAGCATACAAATATATAAATATAGGCCAAAAAAGGATCAGCTGTTAGACTAGCCTGCCATCTATTGCAAGAGTGCTGAACTAATTTGACAGTTGATTTTCAAATAAATCATCTAAGCTTATTTTAAAAATTTCTTAATTAATATGTGATTAAAAATCGGTCAAAGAGTACTAATACTATACTGATGTACTTTTTCAGTTTTTTTTTTTCATTTTCTCAAAATTCGCTCCAACGATTTTAATTAAAATTTATAAATCAATTTTTTTTTAAATGCTCTTTAAGGTTGTTCGGATAGTACATCGTAAGTCATAATAGAATCTAAATTTTTTTTAAATAAAATTAAAAATTTGAATGCCAAAATTCCTTATTATAATTTAGTCGTGACCTATCATAGTTTATAATTGGATTAAGTTAATAATTTAATTACCAAAAATAATAAATGAATGACTTTCGACTTGAGCAGTATTTCACGTAATATAGAACTGGCAACATTGCATTCATCAACTATCTATTTTAAATCTTAAACGCCTTAAATTTTATTTTATTTAATATATTACAATGTTTAATGCAAATCAGTTTAAACACAATGGACGATTTGCGAGAAAAAATATTGTAAAATTGAAAAAAAAAATGTATCTGACATAGAGATAAGACACTTATGTTATGCGACGTTGCCAGGCTGGTCTGACTCTCGAGAATTCATTATTTTTAAATATTAGCGACTGTCATTTTGGAGAATTTTTTGACTTTCTTGTTAAAATATCTTTAAAAGCGGTCGGCAGAAACTTTTGATTTTATTTTTAACGTATTCCTCGGAAGTGAATTAATAAAATGTAAGTTTTTTTGTTTTTGTATCATTTGCACAGATGCCTATATAATTCGATATGTGTGCGTTTCGTCGTTATTCCCCATAGGCTACATGTTAAATTTCAATTTTTTAAAAATTAATTACACGATAACCCTGTGTCAGATCTGCTTCAAAATTTTATTTTATACGTATTTGATAGTGATTGATAACATATTAAAAAATTAGCTTTTAATCAAGGAAAGTGCTTTAATGTCCGAACAACCTTAAAATGTCAACTTTCTCTTAACAAAGCTAAGTTGTCTGCTGTGCGACCAGTCACACCAGATCTTTTGACGTCAACATTCGTTAATCTAAAATGCAGAAAATAATTTTTTTTAATAAAAAAAGAAAAAAATGTTTTTAATTGAAGACAAATATACGGTACGTAGCGTATATACATCACAAGAAGTCATTGAAAATTTCCAATAAATAATTGATAAGCAATTCATGATTAAATTTGATTTAGAGAGAGACGTTTCAATGTTTGAATTAAATCTTCTCATTTCAAATTAAATAAATAAATAAATAAATACAAGTCTTTATACAATTACACATTAATTACAATTTTAATTGAAATAACAAACAAATAGCATTCATTATTCCGTCACATGATACATTATTGTTCTAATTAATATGATTATAGAGGATTAATATGATCAAGGAATCTTCTTCTCTATTTATATAATTCGATAATGTCCGTCTGTCACGCTCTTTTTGTTGGAATTTTGAAAACCAATTTTTGTGTTTAAAAAACACAAAAAATGTGTTGGAAAAATTTTGTTGGAATTTTGAAAACCAATTTTTTATGTTTAAAGAGGACCTTCTAGGAAATACAGGAAAATTATTTTCGCCCCGAAATTACTATAAATTTTGGAGTTATTAATTCTTTTTCTCACATAGGAAATGTATGTGAAAGCATTTATGTACCGTATTCTATGAATGTAATAAATTCTCAAGCAGGCACGATGTAATAGCAATAATATTCTTCTAGCCCTCGGGCTTGGTGTAGTTGGTAGCGCGCCTACCTTCTATACCGAGAGTCGCGGATCCGAATCCGCGAGGTGATTTTATTCAAGTAGTTAATGGTATATTAACAAAATTTAATAAATAAATATCGTTTAGTCTTATATGGCCTGAGTTGCCGAGAAGACTATGTGTATGTGTGTGTGAATGTGAAAAAAGTGTGAGTGTTTTTTAAAAAGAAAAATTATTCCTCTCGCCAATGTGCTGACTCTAGAGTAGGGCTGGACGGTAAACCGGTTTACTGGTAAAAACCGGTAAAAAATTTTACCGAAAACGCGGTAACGAACCTCTAATTCGATAAAAACCGGTTTTTTTTCGAAAGTCGGTAAAAACCTATTTTTTTCGGGCGGTAAAAAATTTTGGTTCCGCGAGAAAAAAAATGTTTCGGCAAAAAATTGGCATTCCGTGGGGAAAAAAATGTTCCGGCAAAAATTGGCTCTCTAAAAAAAGGTAAAATATTTTTCCGGGCGGGGAAAAATTTTGGTTCCGCGAGAAAAAAAAATGTTTCGGCAAAAAATTGGCTCTCTAAAAAAAGGTAAAATATTTTTTTCGCCCTGGGGAAAATTTTGGTTCCGTGGAAGGGAAAAAATGTTTCGGCAAAAAATTGGCATTCCGTGGGGAAAAAATGTTTCGGCAAAAATTGGCTCTCTAAAAAAAGGTAAAATATTTTTCCGGGCGGGGAAAAATTTTGGTTCCGCAAAAAAAAAATGTTCCGCGGCGGCAAACTTTGGCTCCGCGGGCGGTAAAATTTTTACCGACTTTCGAGAAAAACCGGTTTTTTTCATTATCGAGGTCGGTAATGAAAATCCATTACCGTCCAGCCCTACTCTAGAGTATCTGTTCATCAGTAAAATGCAATTTATTCTGAAAATATTATAGTCTTCAGAAAACTCTTGCCCATTTTTGTCGCCAGCGCTCGGACTAAAAGGTCCTCTTTCAAATTTGTTACACATTTAAAAAAAAAATTTACCAATTATTATGAAATTTTGTATTTATTTAGGATTCTCTATTGTCTATAAAATTGGAGTTCAAACGGGGGGTTTGACCATGGGACCCAAGCCATGACTAGATATTTAAGCTCTATAATACAAATTATATTTAATTTAGGGTAGGAGAAAGTAAAATATAATAATTTACTCTAGTTTAAAAAAAAAAAAACACCATTTATAAATACCGTACCCAAAAATAATCTATAATTTTTCAAATGTTTGAAAAAATTTTCTTGAACCTTCCTCCCCTCCCCCTCCCCCCATCTCTGGCTACGCCTATGAATTAAATTTTTATTTTTTCCTTAAAGAGATCGGGAATGGGGCTTGGACTGGATAAAAACAGACGGACACTCCGCCATTATATACAAAGACTAGCCGGCGCGGCCTCGGGCCCCGGCTTCCCTCCAGCTGGCGCGCCGCCTGCCGCGGGCCCTCGCCTTTTCTTAATTATGAAAAAAAATTACATTACTATATTCCAATCTAGTGCATGCTTGAGGAGTTGTTTACATCCATAGAATATATAAATGCAAAGAATACATAAATATTTCCCTATACATTTCCTATGGGAGAAATCGTAATTTTAAGAATTAATAACTCAAAAAGTTAATGGAATTTCGGGATGAATATAATTTTCATGTAATCCCTAGAAGGTCCTTTTTTGTGCATATAAAATTTCATTTCATAAATCAAACGGGAAGTTGCCTAAATAGAGCGTGACAGACAGACGGATATATATAGATTATTTTTAAGATAAATATGGTATTTTTTAATAAGCCAGAAATGTATTTTTATTGCCTGAAACGAATTGACTAGAAAAATTGTGGCAAGTGATTAAGAAAATAAAAATTTATAAAGAAGAATGAATGTATATATCCTAAATTGCAACGTAGTAGGCGGGTATTGCGACTAGAAGAGTTTATAATTCTTTATTGCTCAAATTTTATCTGAAAAGACTTTAAAGTTGATTATGGATTATATAAAAACAATTTAACTCTCTCTACACACAAATAGTAAGTTGATTTGTTATTGGTTGGTTGGCATCATTCATCAATTGATGTCCCTCTCAACAAAATTTTTTATTCAATATATGACTTCCGACATTTTTGTTTTTTTTTTTTTTTTTTTTGCTGAGTTGGCAAATCCTTTCGTTTTGACATTCCGACGTTTTTCTTCATCATAGAGAGGTGAGGGGGCGGGGGTGGGAGGGAGGTTGAGGTGATTTCGTCCACCCTTTCGATCTTCTCCTCAGTTGAAGGGGAGAGAGAAAATTTCCTTTTTCTAGCCAGGTCAAGAGGTGACGCAGTCAGTCAACAGTGAGAGAGATATAAAAAATAATTTTATTATTATTATTTTTTAAATTTCTCTTATAGAGAGAGAAAGTATTGGATTCATGTCAAAAATTCGATGTCGAGATTTTGACGGATATACACGTTTTGAGGTCCCCTGAATCCAAAAAAGTGGTTTTCGCCACATGGTCTGTCTCTGAACAAAATATCTCAAGAACGGAAAGAGCTAGGAGGTTGAAATGTTATATTTAAGTTAGCCACGTCCCCCTGGGACGTGACACGAAGCTTTTGAACAAAATCGGCCAAAGAGTACTAGTACTTTACTGATGCACTTTTTCAGTTTTTTTCGATTTTCTCAAAATTTGCTCCAACGATTTATTTTTTTAATTCAAAGCGCCAAAAAATTAAAAATTGAGTTTTGTTCGGAATATTGTTTCAAATGCTATAATTAATAATATTTTTTATGAAATATGTCCTAAAAAAATTTATATTTAATGTTACTTGCACAATTGACAAAAAATGACATATAATCTAATCAAAACACAAAATTTAATATTAATTTTCTCAAATCTCGGAAGCTAGCGCTTGACACACTAATGCGTAACAGGGTCTATCTTATAAAGAGTGAAAAAAGAATCCCCTTCCCGGAATCTCCATCTTTATTTTTAAAATTTCATAATAAACTCATTCCATATCACAAATCCGGAGAATTACAAAAAAAAAGTTCGAACGAAAACCGTCGCCCCAGTTGGCCTTCGCCCCCCCCCCCCGCCCCCCCCAAAAGCTGGTTACGCCGCTGAGTATACATAATTTCATTCTGATGCAAGTAGTTGTAATTGTAAAGTCGTCGACATGGAAATCATTGATTATTTTCTAATCGCAAATAATGTAGAATAATGTTCAGTTCAATAAATCTTTTAGCCCTGGGGCTTGGCGTAGTTGGTAGGGCGCCTGCACTGTATACCAAGGGTCGAGGGTTCGGACCCCAGGCAGTCTGATAAAATGGCTTAAATAAGAATCCCCATTAGATTTATTTACAAATAAAGAGTATCGTTTAAAGTCTTATATGCCCTGAGCTGCCTACAAGACTGTGTGTATATGTGTGTGAATGTGAGTGGGTTTTAAAAATAAAAAAAAAATAAATCTTTTATGATCGTTTTCTTGGAGTTATTATTGACTGAGATTCTTTAGAATAACACATTCAGAGCCTTGACGGGTCCCCACCCCCCACCCTAAAAGTTTTATTTTTAGTTTGTGATAGGCTATTGTGGCCTTCATGACAACAATTTTTTGAAATAATAAATTTATTTATTTAAATAAAACAAATCTAGTGTGACTGTCTTACTTTCGGTAATCGAAAGTTGTGTGCTGTGCTTGTCAAACCATATTTTTTCTGTTGACATATATTTAGTTTCTGACAGTACGGTACATTTGAATTCAAAATGTAAAATTTATAAAAAGAAAAATATTTATATTTTGTTACCATGGCAACCATTTCTCCTATCTTTCCTATGGAGTACAAGAGTAAAGTGGTCTTGAAAAAAATTTCAATGGCAAAATGAGAATATACATTTTAAAAAGAATCTAAAAAATAATTTATTTTTGAATTTTAATCAAAATCGTTAGAGCGAAAAAAAAAAACTGAAAAACTACACCATTAAAGTACTTGTACTCTTTGGCCGAATTTGATTAAAAGCTTATTTTCACGCCCTAGGTGGGTGCCTAATTTAAATATAAAATTTCAGCCTCCAGGCTCAATCTCTTATTTCTTTAAAATAAACGCACACACACACAGATAGACCATGTCGCGAAAACCACTTTTTTGAATTCACAGGACCTCAAAACGTGTATATCCATCATCGAATTTTTGACATGAATCCAATACTTTTTCTCTATAGATCTATATATCATATCAATATTAACATATATAGAGGTAAGAGAAAGTAAAAAAAAAAATTTGTTAAAAAAATACTCTTAGAAAATTTAATAGAGTCAAAGAGATCAATTACAACAATTGGAAGTATTATTAAAAAAAGGGGAAATTTCCCTCCCCTCTTCTTAAATTAACTTTTTGTTTGTTGTTTTGGAAACGGTTAATAAATGATTGCAATTGATATTAAAAAAAAAAAAAAAAAAAAAAAAACTTTCCATTAAAATATTTCTGAGAATTTGAATTATATTTGTTTTATTAATACCATCTATACAATACATGTATAAAAAAAAAAGGGGATGGATTGGAAATTTCAATTAATATTTTAAAAAAAATTATATATCAATAAATAAAGGTTCGGTAAATTAATTTTTTGTTTTAATATGTAAATAGAAAAAAATAATAATTAGGAAAGCAATGGCGTAGGGTACCTGGATTTGGCTGCAAGCAAGCGTTTGGAAGGAGTTGAGATGGTTGGTAGTCATCATTCAGGTGTGAAGAGTGTTCAGGTAAATGTTCAAACACGAAGAAAGTGTGGGTTCAATTAACACAATCAAAGGTAGCGTCTTTTATTTGATCACACAAGCACAGATTAGATATTAAACACTTGCCCTCATTATGGCGACTGACGGGATAACGGCAAGCAGACAGAGAGACGTGATGCCCAGCACCCGCCTAAAAGAAGCGATCTGATTGGCGGAAGCGGTTTCACTATCGGCCAATCACAAGGCTTATCAAATACACATGCTATTTGAACTTGCATGCAAATGAGAAAAAAACATACAGGTTTTCAATGGCATGGCACTGGCGCAAGTCTTACCTCCCTTTTTTTTAGAAATTAAATTTTATTTAATTATGAATTTTTAAAATTAAATATATATTTGGAGCGAAAAGTATCAAGCGCTGTGTGTTTTGAAAAAAAGGTATAATTATGACACAGCACGAAAAGAATACTTAAATATTTCTCTATACATTTCCTATGGGAGAAATCGTAACTTTAAAAATTAATAACTCAAAAAGTTATAGGAATTTCGGGATGAAAATAATTTTCCTGTAATCCCGAGAAGGTCCTCTTTATGCCTAAAAAATTTCATTTCAAAATTCCAACGGGAAGTTGCCTAAACAGAGCGTGACAGACAGACGGACAGACAGACAGACGGACATTAGTGAATTATATATATAGATAGATAATTTTTTTTTTTTTCTCATTCACACTCACACTCACACACACATTCACACAGTCTTTTCGGCAACTTAGGCCATTTAAGACTTTGACGATAACCGTTGTAATTAAAATATCAATTTGGGTTTCAGGCATTTCTATTTAAGCCATCTGGTATCCAAATGGCTTAAATAAAATCATCGGACTAGATAGATAATAGATAGATGTATTTTTATTGTTTTTTTTTCAAAAAACTGACTTTTTCCCATTCACACTCACACATATATAGAGTCTTTTCGGCAACTTAGGCCTTTTAAAACTTTACGATAACCGTTATTTTTAATGATATATATTTGGGGTCCAGGTATTCAAATTGTTTAAATAAAATCCTGCCAGGGATTCGAACCCGTTTTTTTGACATAGCCATTACGCTAACCCCTACACCAATCCCGAGGGCATTGTATTTTTATTGTCTGAAACAAAAATTGCTGCGCCTGACTAAGAAGTGACGCTACAGGCGGTCCCGGGCCATCTCAAGTTCAAAAAAACTTTAAAGCGTGTTCTATCGATGATTTTCTATCGGTCGGATAAGTTTGCTAGTCGACTAGAAGTGAAGTGTCTAATATTAATTTTTAGCATCGGACTTTTTCAGTTAGGGTGTCGTAATTTGAAGAGAATCATTTGCTTGAGGGTAGATTCTGATGTTTCTATTCAAGTCAATATTTTTATTTGATGAAATAAAATTTCTTCCCCCTTTCTCTCTTTTTCCTTTTGATCATGGAGAGGAGGAATTCTCCTTTTTTTTTTTTTTTTAATAGTTCAATTAAAATAAGTGAGCCAACTTTGTTATCTTATTTACTTGAGTGAATATAAATTGGAAACTTTTAGTTTAGATTGAATCTGTTAAAATACGTAGTTAAAGGTCTTGGCCAAATTTCTCCTTCTCTTTCACTGATTTTCGTCCTCTCTATTACTTAAAGTATTGCATTTTGATGGAAATACACGTTTTGAGGCCTCTTATGAACAAAATATCTCAAGAACGAAAAGAGTTGGGAGGGTGAAATTTTATATTTAAGTTAGACACCCCACTGAGGCATGAAAATAATCTTTTAATCAAAATCGGCCAAAGAGTACTAGTTGATTGGAGCAAGGGCAGGTTCAGCCAAATGAAAAGCCTTTATATGCTTATTGATCCCGGAGACGTTTCGAGATATATTTAATGTCTCATCATCAGTCCGACTAAAAATGTACATACAAAAAATAATTAATTTTCGATATCAAATAATAGTTATAAAAAAATCTGGTGTGACTGGCGCACAGCACACAACTTTCTCTTACCCTTCGGTAAGAGAAAGTTGCGCACCGTGCTGGTCACACCAGATTTTTTGTGTCGAGATATATTTAGTTTCCCATAGCACCTTAGTTTCAAACTTGCATTTTAAATGTTGACTGCTTCAAATAAACTATGGTTATTTTTCAAAATTTTAATCTCATATTTGGACATTTTATACACAATATAGATTCGTAAATAAATACAAAATTTCATAAGAATTGGAAAAAAAAATTTTAAATGCCTAAAAAGTTCCAAAGGGGACCCCCTTTTGAATCGAAATTAACATACAAATCCCTATAGGAAATTAACATTGGTCCTATGCGAAGATAAGGTGGAAAGGGAATTTTAAAAAGAGTAGAGAGAGACGATAATGTTTGCAAGTGGGAGAGAGAGAGAGAGAGACATATATGTTTTCTTTGAAACAATTAAAGACACAAATAAAATAAAAAAAAATGGGAATTTAAATAATAATTGATTTTTAATCTAATAAAAAGAAAAATATTTAAATTCCGTTACCATGGCAACCATTTCTCCTATCTTTCCTATGAAGCACAAGAGTAAAGTGTGCTTCAAACAATGTTGAGGGCAAAACGAGAATATACATTTGAAAGAGCATCTAATAAATAATTGATTTTTGAATTTTAATCAAAATCGTTAGAGCGAATTTTGAGAAAATCGAAAAATAACTGAAAAAGTACATCAGTAAAGTACTAGTACTTTTTGGCCGATTTTGATTAAAAGCTTATTTTGTCGGTCCCGGGGGTGTTTAACTTAAATATAAAATTTCAGCCTCCTAGCTCAATTCCTTCATGCTTAAAATTGAACACACACACACAGACACACAGACAGACACACAGACAGACACACACACAGACAGACCATGTCGCGAAAACCACTTTTTTGGATTCAGGGGACCTCAAAACGTGAAGATCCATCAAAATCTCGACATCGAATTTTTGACATGAAACCAATACTTTCTCTCTATATATATATTACATATATACATAGGTAAGAGAAAGTAAAAACATTTTGGCGAAAAAGCTTACAACGAAATATTGCATAAAAGTGGTCATTATTGATACAGTACATGTACAGTGAGGGTCAATATTAAGTCCCACCCATGCGTTTTACTTTCTTCTTACCTATGTATATATGTAATATATACAGAGAGAGAAAGTATTGGATTCATGTCAAAAATTCGATGTCGAGATTTTGATGGATCTTCACGTTTTGAGGTCCCCTGAATCCAAAAAAGTGGTTTTCGCGACATGGTCTGTCTGTGTGTGTGTGTGTGTGTGTGTGTGTGTGTGTGGGTGTGTGTGTGTTCAATTTTAAGCATGAAGGAATTGAGCTATGAGGTTGAAATTTTATATTTAAGTTAGTCACCCGCCTAGGGCGTGAAAATAAGCTTTTAATCAAAATCGGCCAAAGAGTACTAGTACTTTACTGATGTACTTTTTCAGTTTTTTTCGATTTTCTCAAAATTGGCTCTAACGATTTTGATTAAAATTCAAAAATCAATTATTTTTTAGATGCTCTTTAAAATGTATATTCTCATTTTGCTCTCAAAATTGTTTGAAGCACACTTTACTCTTGTGCTTTCTAAGAAAGATGGAAGCAATGGTAACAAAATATAAATATTATCGGCGGAAACTACACAAAAATCTGGGTTGACTAGCACAGAAGACAATTTTCAAATATCGAAGGTGTGCAACTAGTCACACCATATTTTTTTTTAACATGAAGTAATGACCAAGTAGGGTTTTTTTTTAAATGCTATTATTATTATTAATAAAACACTTTTCGATTTGGCCACCTGTTCTTATCTTATCTATTCATCAGGTAGTTTGATAGATTGGCACTAAATTTTTAAATCGTATAATAAAAGCTCATTGAATGTGTGTGTGTGTGTGTGGTCTATATAGAATACATGCATGCAGATAGATAGATCTTTTTTTAAATATTTCCACTTTCTGGTCCTTTAACATTATTGATCCCTGGGAGCTGCCCCGGCTGCTGCACCACCTACCCCCTAGCCCTACTATTCCGAGCCATCGAACCTGCAAAAACTCAACTAGCACTGCTTTTTTTTTAAATTAATTAATTTTTTGGTTTCCATAAATATTGCACCCTAATTTTTGATATAATAAAGGCAGTGGCGCATTCAAAGAGGAGGTTTATATTCAAACTAACCGCCTGCGGCGAACCCTCGCCTTTTCTTAAAGGGGGTTCAGGAGCGACGTCTAAACGTACTTTAAAAAAAACTAGACTATTACAAGGAATTTTTCAATGCGGTTTTTTTTTTAAATGAATTAAATTCATCAGAGATTATTGGGACATCGAGCTATAATTTTTTTAATGACTTATTAAAAAATTATCATAATTAATTTTTTTGTTATCAAGCAAATACAAAAAAAAAAAACAATCTGTCCCAATAATCTTTAATTGTTTTTAAATTTAAAAATGAATTTATTGTTATTATTAATCACATATTAATTAAGAAATATTTAAAATAAGCTTAGATGATTTATTTAAAAATCAACTGTCAAATTAGTTCAGCATTCTTGCAATAGATGGCAGGCTAGTCTAACAGCTGATCCCCTAATAGCCTTTATTTTTATGCTTTTATAAAAGAAACATAATATATAATAACATTTATAAAGTATTTATTGTTAAAAGATCAATGAAAATCAACCAAATGCATTAAATATTATTAGCTACCATTCTGACATCTCTTGGCAAAATTTTGAATTACTTGATTTTTTGGGCATACTTTTATGACACTCTACGCTCTTTTATCGGGAAAAACATGCGTAACACCTTCGGTCCAGTTCCCCTTTAATCAAGTACCACATTTCTTTCTGTCAACTCGTTTCAGGCAATTAATAATATATCTGGCTTATTGAAGGACCCTTAAGAAAAATATAAATATACAGTGGCAGAGTGTATGCCTGTCTGTCTGTCTTGATCCATCCCGAGCCCCATCCCCGATCTTCCTTAAGAGATTTAATTATTTTAATTAATTGTGATAGGGCAAGACAAAAATCAATGCTTTCCAATGGGCAAATTCTGCATTAGAGAAAAACCACAGGTTAAAACCTGTTTTAACCGTTCTGGTTTTAATATAATATTGACCAGTGGTTTTTATTGAAATAAACAAATAAATTTTAAATCATACAGAAATGGAAGATCTAAAAAACTGAACTTAAATATAATTAGACATAAATTTTGTTTTCAGGGATTTCGGACCAATAGTTTCAATTAAAAGTTGAAAGTTATGAAACTTTCTATTACATTCGCTAATTGAAAGTTGCGTTCTGTGCATATCACGCCAGTTTTTTGCCTCTTATTTAAATTAAGATCTTTTTTGGCATCATAGGCCATTTAAACCCCGTCCGTCCCTATTTATTCAAATTGATTGGTATCCAATACAATTTAAATTAATTTTGTGGTTAAGACCAATTTCGGACCAGTGCCCTGGTCAAAATCCAGTGTTTTTTTTTTTTTTTTAACCACCAACTCTCTATAACGTCCTCTATAAAAGTGCAAAATATCTTTTTCTATGTTTTTAAAATACCGGGATGGATTTAGGGTTGAAGATAATTTATTTTCCTAATAATTAAAATTAAATTATTCCGAGGTGGAGACTTCAACTTCCTTGACAATAGAAGGGGACTGTTTATCTTCTTCACCTTCCCTTCCTTTTGTTTTTTTTAAATTACGAGTAAAAACTCTTTGACTTGCAACATTTTAAATTCCTTTTTTACTGGGGCGGATTAACCCAAGATAGGCTTTTATTTGAACTTAGAAAAAAAGAGAGAATTTTTCTTTATTTTCTCTTACCTATATATAGTATGTATATTCTAACTACTAATCAAGTTCAGTAATACTGTACTTAGGCTAAATAAATGATTATTTATTTTTTTGACACTATCCATCAGTCATTGGTCCCAGATATATAAATATTTAATTATACAAAGAATACTTTTAAAAAATCTGGTGTGATGGTCGCACAGCACACAACTTTCTCTCACCTTCTGTAATTTTTTTTTTTTTTTTTTTTTTTTTTTTTTTTTTTTTGGAATGGGTGCATAAGGTCCGAAGACCTATAATGACCAATAGTCACATGCAGCCAGGAAGAAAATAAAAACAAAAAGGAGAAGCATAAAGGGGAAACTCAACTGCGGGAACTGAGAAGATGCCTGTTGAGGTTAGACTTGAAAGTCTGAAGATTGTAGGTTTTGGGGAAGATAGACGCAGGGAGCTTGTTCCAATCACGGGGAGGTCATGGGGACAAAGGAAGAATGAAATTGATTTGTTCTGTTAGTCGTGATCTGAACAGCATAGGGATGCTGGGAAGATGCCTCTCTTGTGTTCCGTGAATATGTTGCATTGGGTGGGATAATTGATTTTAATTCGGCAGAGCATTGACCATGGTAATACCTGTAGAAGAGAGATAGTGCAGATACTCTTCTTCTATGATCTAGTGACTGTAGGGATGCAGTAAGGGTAGAATCACCTATCAGTCTAATTGCACGCCTCTGTATGGCTTCCAAGGAGGAGAGAGCGTCTTTCGACGCCCCTCGCCAAAAGGTGGGAACAATATTCAAGACACGGCCGAATTTGGGCTTTATAGAGGATTAGGAGTTGTTGGGAGGAAAAGTAACGCTTCGTTTTGAATAGGAAACCCAATTTCCTTGCGGTAGATTTAACCACAGAAGAGATGTGGTTGCTCCAGGAGAGATCAGATGTAACTGTCACTCCCAGAACAGAAAATGAATCTTTGAACTCGAGACTATTATTGCTGTAAATAAGGAGAGGGCAAATCCTATTTTTTTGTCTAGAAATTAAACAACATTGGGTTTTTTGGGAATTGAATTTTACTTGATTGAGGTTTCCCCATTCCTCCAAGAGACCAAGATCATCATTTATCGACGACACAGCCCCCAGACGACCAGTGGATGAGGTTTCACCAGTCCTGACTGAGTGCAGGGTACTGTCATCAGCAAAGCCAATGAATTGGGTTGGAGGTTACTCCCATGAGATCGTTAATGTACATAAGGAATAGGGTGGGAGAGAGGGACAGAACCCTGGGGAACACCTGCGTTGATTGAATGAGGAATAGAAGACACACCGTCGACTACAACCGAGATCTTTCGCTCCGTTAGAAAGCTCTTGATCCACTGGCACAGCTCAGAGGATAGGCCAAAAGATGGAAGTTTAGCATAAAGATTTTTTATGCCATACCTGATCGAAAGCCTTCGAATGTCAAGAGAGCAACTGTCAAGAGCAATTGAAAGTTGTGATCTGTGCTTGTCACGCCAGATTTCATATATTTAATTTTCGACAGTACGGTAGAAAAATTTAATTCAAGATGTCAAATTGATAAACATAGAAAAATATTTTATATTTTGTCACCATAAACTGTACAAGATTTCAAACAATTTTAAGAGCAAAATGAAAATAAACATTTAAAATAGCATCCAAAAAATAATTGATTCATGAATTTTAATCAAAATCCGTTGAAATGAATTTTGTGAAAATTGAAAAAAATTCAAGAAAAAGTACATCTGTAAGGTACTAGTATTAACTTTGCTCCGATTTTGTTCAAAAGCTTCGTGACACCTCAGAAGGGGGTAGCAAACTCAAATATAAATTTCACCACCCTCTAACTCTTTTCATTAGTCAATAACTTTATTAGTAAGAAGAATGGGGGAGGAGAAGAGGTCAAAATTTTAATTTTTTTTAAAGCCTCCGTTCGTTGGTCGATATTAAAAATAAATACAAATTTGTTGTTACTCACTGTTTGATTTATTTTGATATTGATAATAGAGACCGATATCATAAATTCATATTTACATGGCAACAATGATAAGAAAATCAAAATAAATTTCTAGATGCAAAAGAGATGGGGTAATGCCCCCCCAATTTTGATATTATTCTTTCTTTG
>JAKCPI010010286.1:0-15303 GCA_023213315.1 Euborellia annulipes
TTTGAAAATGGCATACACCTAACCAGACTGGTTAAAATAAATATTTATTCCTCTACTTTTTGTTTTTGTTCATTATCATAATAAAACAAACTCTCTTTTGTTTCAACAAATAGAATAACAAAAAAACAAAGAGGCAGAAATTGTATATAAATATTTATTGAAAAAAAAATGAATTTGGTTCTGCTGGAAAAAACGGAAGTAAAATTCAGCATACATTTTTTTGTTTGATTATTGCATACGATATAATAAAGAAGACGAATAATAATAGTAATTGAAACCTTTGATCAAACAGAAGGAAGTCGCCAAATTCAATTATGCTTGTTGTTTTAGAAACAAAAATATCAAACAAACTTTTCTTTACTTTGCTCGAATTGAGGGGAATAGAAAAAGCGCTCGGTGGCTTGGGCGAATACAGTGCTAGAGTTTTCGCCTCTTGTGCTTACGAGCAAGAACAAGAATTAAGTATGCTTTAGAAAGCAGAATATACATTTTAAAGAGCATCTAAAAAATTGCCAGATTTTTTGAATTTTAATCATAATCGTTGGAGCGAATTTTGAGAAAATCGACAAAAACTGAAAAGGTACATCAGTACTCTTTGGTCGATTTTGTTCAAAAGCTTCTTTTCACGCCCCTAGGTGGGTGTCTAACTTAAATATAAAATTTCAACCTTCTAACTCTTTTCGTTTTTGAGATATTTTTTGTTCACAGAGAGACTTTTTATAAAAATTTATAGGTAAGAGAAAGTAAAGGGCCTAGGGCCAATTAGAAAGTTATATGGTGATAGAGTCAGAAAAATGCACACAACGTTTGGAGTCAAATTTAGATTTTCGCCCTCACTGCTAACGTTTTGACTGCTAACGTTTTGACCTAAGAGTTTATTCAGAGTCCGCTGGGTGGTGTAGATATTTTTAAAAACAGCGATAACACGTTTTGCTGTGAGCAGACCACATGCTAAATGTATTTTTTTTTAATACCCACACATTTGATTATTGTTAGCAGGCTGTGAAGATGGCCTCGATCTCAGGCCGAAACGTCAGCAGTGAGGGCGAAAATCTAAATAAAAAAAATTCACTGCAAAACGTTGTGTTATTTTTCTTATTCCATTACCATTAAGCATACAGCCACAGTTCTCCAACAATAGAAAATTAGTGGTTAAGTTAGTGGCTGTAGATATTGCAATTTTGGTTTTTTTTCCTACAAATTCCCGATTTACTTTTTTTTTTTTTTTTTTTTTTTTTTTTTTTTTTTTTTTTCGCCCTCGAAATTGAATTAAAAAAACCGACTTGTCTAAATGACACATAGTTCATATGTAAATATAAACATGAAGATTCCTGAACGTTGACTGAAGATGGCAAAATAAAATTTTCGCCAAAACGTCTCTTAATGGAAATTGGTAATTTCATTGGTCTAAAACGGGGGCTTGCTGGTGTAGCGGGCTAGGGTGTCGGCTTTCTACAAAGAAGAACCCTGTTCAAATCCTAGGCTTGGGGGATTTTTCATTAAATAAAATATTTATTTAATGTAAACAAAACCTCTAGCAGGTCCTGGATTGGAATATAGGATCTCACCATAATACCCCCGGCAACTCTACGAGGAGAGGGAGTTGCTGTGACATCCCGTCCTGTGGAAGGGACGTGAAGAAGGTTCCCTCTCAGTGATGCATTCTTCGAAAGGACTACATGCTGAGGGAATTCCTCCTCAAACTAGGAATCAGCATAGAAGAGGTTGGATAAAAGGAACTGAAATAAGGATTAGTTCACTTAGCTAAAAGTGTGAAACCTCACATAGACTAAATAATTTTACTTATAAATATGTTTCACGTAAAACCACTTTCCCTCAAAACTATAGCAGGAGGAGGAGTTAGAGATAGGAAATAACGTAACTTCACGGGGTGCCGGTAGATGGCTACGGCAAAAGGCCGGTTGGGTTTGAGGTGTGTGTCTCCGTGCACGAAAGCACCTCGGGTAAATAAACGGGGATCCCGATAGGAATTTCAAATAATAATAATAAATGTGGTCCAAAACATCTTCGGCTGCATCCTCGCAACCCAACATTGCAATAGAAAATTATTTTCTCTGTAATCTTTAGAAATTATATATAAAGATTGGTTACGGACAGATGAATATTAATTAAATCTCTATATAACAAGAAAATAAATCTTGTATGTTCAAAACGAAAAATATTGAGTTTATTTTGGTGATTTTATTTATTTATTTTTTTTACAAATAGCAAAGACTCTCTCCCAAAATGCAGGAAATCAAGAAGTGAATACTTTATTCCATTTCAAATTGTGCGCCTGAGAGAGCAAAGTGCTTTAACAACCC
The DNA here is from genome assembly GCA_023213315.1 of Euborellia annulipes. NCBI lineage: Eukaryota > Metazoa > Arthropoda > Insecta > Dermaptera > Anisolabididae > Euborellia > Euborellia annulipes. The sequence goes on from JAKCPI010010286.1 coordinate 2,325, forward strand.
GCAGGAGATGAAGAAGAAATCCCTCCCAGGCTCTCTCCCACCCACAAACCACCCCGCTCCAGGCAACTCACCCCTCTCTCTCTTTTCCTGCCGTGAAAATCATCTAAAATCGATTTGAATAATCTCGCCTACGCACACCCACACACACCCACACACACACACACACCTGGAAATTCATTTTTAATGCAATCCGAATATACCTATCTACACTGCCATCGAGTTTTTTTTTACTTTTTCTTACCTAAATATGTAATATATACAGAAAATACTGAAAAAATCGGTCAAAGAGTACTAATACTGATGTTCTTTTTCAGTATTTTTCGATTTTCTCAAAATTTGCTGCTCCAAAGATTTTGTTAAAAATTCAAAAATCACTTATTTTTTAGATGCTCTTTAAGGTGCGCGCTTGAAAAGCCGTTAGAACACGATTCAGTGCCGAGTTACTCTAGGCGGCAAGAGATGGCGTTAGTTTCTCCCTTAGGGATACAAGGGATTTATTCCATTTCATTTGAAAGTTTCCAGCTAATTAATTAAGGGTTAAAAATTAATTAATTTTTAACACAATGATTACTAATTTAATTATCTATAAGATTTTTAAAAATATCTTTTATTTAACGCGATTAATCTAAAAAGATAATTTATTTTTTCGAAAATCAAAAAAAGGGCTTCTATAAGTTGTAGATATTTTAAATAGCTTTAATTAAAAAAAAAATTTGATGTCGATAGCTTAAAAATTGTGGCCGCTGGAAAGTTCCAAAATTAGCATCCAGAGACGCGCACCTTAAAATGTATATTTTCATTTTGACCTTGAAATTGTTTGAAGCGTTGCTCAAGGGCCTACATCTTGTGGAGTGAATGGCGACCACGAGCTGTCCTAGCTGAGAATGGCAGTCTTTGCATGTCAGTCTCTTTTCTTCTAAATTTTCAACAGGCGTCAGACCGTGCGACCGGCCGGCCTGTTCTATTCCTTCCCGGTCGCAAAAACTCACCGCCGACCCCGCACCGCGGGATTAAGGGAAGAAAAAAAAGAAAAAGAAGAAATTGTTTGAAGCATACTTTACTCTTGTACCTTTTTGGTAAAATGGAGAAATGGTTGCCTTGGTAACAAAATATAAATATTTCTCATGTTTATAAATTCTAATTTACCGGCGGACACAAAAAAATCTGGTGTGTCAAGCACAGAACACAACTTACTCTTAACAAAGGTAAAAGAAAGTTATGTGCTGTGCGACCAGTCACACTAGATTTTTTAAATATGAATTTGTTAAAATTAGCTGCTTTCTACTTATCGTGTAGGTAGCCTTTTTTTTTTTTTTTGGTAAATGAAAAGTTTTTAACCGAAACACTCCTCGGGCTAATTGACATCTTCCCCTGCCCATTAAAATTAAATTATGTTTCTACTAACTGCGGGGCCTGTCCTCCTACGGTAATGTCTAATTTTTATTTCACAGTCAGCCAGCGGGTAATTAATTTTAAAATTATCCCTGGCTCGTTATTTCTTGTGCTAAGGGTCAGGGATTTCGTCTCATGTAATTTATTTCAATTGAACCAGGGAGTTGGGGGGGGGGGTGGGGAAAAAAAAAAAAAAGGGCCCCCCCCTCCCTTGGCTACCAATCAATTAAATAGAGACAGAGTCTATGGGGGCTCACTGGTGTAGTGGGCTAGGATGTCGGCCTCTATAAAGAAGATCCGCGTTCAAATCCTGGGCTTGGAGGATTTTTTTCATTATTATATAAAAATATTTATTTAATGTAAACTAATCCTCAAGGAGGGACTGGATTGGAATACAGGATCTCACCACAATAGCCCCCAGGCAACTCTACGGGGAGAGGGAGTTGCTGTGACATCCCGTCCTGTGGAAGGGACGTAAAGAAGGTTCCCTCTTAGTGATGCATTCCTCGAAAGGAGTCCCTACTCAAACTAGGACATCCTCCCTACCATAGAAGAGGTTGGATAAAAGGTACTAGAAATAAAGAATAGTTCATTAGCCAGAAACGAACGCAGGAGGAGGAGTTAGAGATAGGAAATGCTGTAACTTCACGGGGTGCCTGTTGATGGCTACGGGCTAGGATTGAGGTGTGTGTCTTCGTGCACGAAAGCACCTCGGGTAAATAAACGGGTATCCCGATAGGAATTTCAAATAACAATAAAAGACGGGGGAAACAAAGAATGGATTCAAACAATATTCACTAAAGCCAACAATACCAAATGACTGTCTTGAATAGTTTAAAAAGGAAATGATAAATTTATTAAATTTGTCAAAGTAATAATAAAAAAAATAAAAATATTTTCTTCTCTATTTCTCTCTCTTGGTTTATTTATTTATGAAATTTATTTTTATTATAGACTGATGTAGGTGGGTGTGTTTGGATGTTTAATTTTCCAGAAGAAGAAAATAGACTGAATAAGAAAAAAAAATCCCGATTGAATAAGAAATATAAAAATAAAATTTTGAAATCTTCTCTCCTGTTGAGTAAATCAATCTAAATGGTATTCTAAACAACTCAATCACCAGCATGGGCGTAACTAGGGCCCCCCAAGGGCGGTCCCAGAGGGGGGGTCAAGGGGGTCGTGACCCCCCCAAAATCTTTTTTTTAACATATACTTTTTTCCCACTCACTCTCCCATTCACACAATCTTTTCGGCAACTTAGGCCATTTAAGACTTAAACGATACTCATATTTGATTAATATATATTTATTGGGGTCCAGGCCCATTTATTTCTACTATAAAAAAAAAAAAAAACAGTGACCCTCCCCAAAATGTAAGGCTAGGACCGCCCTTGGGCCCCCCCCCCCCCAGAAGGCACCCCGGAAGATAGCAGGTCCCTCCCCCAGTCAAGTGCTCTCTAGTTACGCCCATGATCACCAATCGATCACAATTAATAGCAGGAATTAATTAAATAGTCTGTATCAATTCGACATTAAAATTTTGCAAATGAAGAGACGTCATGGAAAGTCTAGGAAAATTACTGGCATACTTAAATGGGGAGGCTCAAAAAATTCCAGTAGGAAAGCATTTGGGTACTCTCTATTTATGAATGTCAAGAACGGAAAGAGCTAGGAAGTTGAAATTTTATATTTAAGATAAGTACCCCATGGGATGTGACACAAAGCTTTTGAACAAAATCGGCCAAAGAGTACTAGTACTTAACTGATGTACTTTTTCAGTTTTTTACGATTTTCTCAAAATTCGTTTAAACTATTTTGATTAAAATTCAAAAATCAATTATTTTTTAGATGCTCTTTAAAATGTATATTCTCATTTTGTGATTGAAATCTTCTGAAGACCACTTTACTCTTGTACTCCATAGAAAAGATAGGAGAAATGGTTGCCATGGTATCAAAATATAAATATTTTCCCATACTGATAAATTTTACATCTTGAATTCTAATATATCGGCGGAAACTAAATATATGTCGACACGAAAAATCTGGTGTGACAAGCACAGAAAACAACTTTCGATTACCGAAGGTAAGAGAAAGTTGTGTGTTGTGCGACAGTCACACCAGAATTTTTAGATTTTATATTATTCTTAAATAAAATATTACAAAATACAGTAGAGTCCCGTTAATCCGAACTAATTGGGACCGAGGGTCGTTCGGATTATCGGGAAGTTCGGATTAACCGGAATTGTAAGCTTGAATTAGTTAATTTTGATAATAAAGTCGTATTTATAACGTTGTAAACCGTGAAACTTGTCGGTGATATTAAACTCTAAATAAATATTTCATAATATTATTAAAATAAAAGTTCCTTTAATGTCTAATTTTCATTTATATTCCTCTTGAAAAAAAAAAAAAATCGTACGCAAAAAGAGTTCGGATTAACCGGAAGTTCGGATTACCGGGACTCTACTGTATATCTACGACTATACATATAAACTGTACAAAATTAAACAATTAATTAAATTAAATATCTTTTGGCCAAATTTGATTACCTATTTGTAGGTAGATTTTAAGAAAAAAAATTTCCCCTCCCCTCCCCCCAAGAAATACTTGAAATGACGCCACTGATAGGATCTCTAGATTCATAATCCACAGCTTATCCGATTAGCCACGAGCCTGAAATTTAAAATAAACATTAATGGCTTCAGCAGCCATGAGAAAATCACTTCACTCTATAAATATGTATTTAGAATTTCGTAACATGTGTTTGAAAAAGGAAATATAACAATTTTCCAATAAAATGGACACCAACCCAAAAAGTTGCTCTTCATTTAATTGTATAAAATCCATTTTTCATTCATAATTTTGTCTTTTAAAGAAAAAAGGACATTTTACAATTCTTCTATTTTGCATTTTCATTTTGATGATCTCGCTCTCTTTTTTCCCCTTTTGCAACTAATTAGAAAGTAAATCAACTTTTGCATATTCATTAATAGAATGGAGAGAGAGAGAGAGAGAGAGAGTTTTATTTGGTATTCAGAAATGTTTCAATCAAACAGGACAAAATACTTCTGTTGGGAAACGTTAATTAGGAAACTTAATTCATTTCCTGTTGGCAATTATATGTCTAGTGGTCATGTGTGTAAACTTTTGGTGTTCTTAAAAGATAAAATCTGGTGTGACTGGCGCACAGCACACAGCTTTCTCTTACCTTAGGTAATTGAAAGTTGTGTTCTGTGCTTGTCACACCAGATTTTTTGTGTCGACATATATTTAGTTTCCGCCTGAATTTTAGAATCCAAGATGTAAAATTTATAAGTATGGGAAAATATTTATATTTTGTTACCATGGCGACCATTTCTCCTATCTTTTCTATGAAGTACAAGAGTAAAGTGGTGTTCAGAAGATTTCAATCACAAAATGAGAATATACATTTTAAAGAGCAACTAAAAAATAGTTGATATATGAATTTAAAAAAAAATCGTTGGAGCGAATTTAGAGAAAATCGAAAAAACTGAAAAAGTGCATCAGTAAAGTACTAGTACTCTTTGGTCTATTTTGTTCAAAAGCTTATTTTCACCTCTTGGGTAAATATTTAAAATATAAAATTTCAAAATTCTTCTTTCTCTCGCATATTAGTTGAGAGATTCCCTTATTCTCTCAATTATCCTCAAATTAATTACAACTCTCTCAGTGACAGTGTTAGTGATGTTGAGGGAAGATCTCCCTATCCCTTTTAATATTCGGATAGCATCTTTATCAAGTGTACGTCCTTATGATTAATGTATTTTTGGCCAAAATCAAACCACAAAAACAAACTAAAAGGAAAATTTGCACCTTCTTTCTTGACTTTTTTACTTTCTCTTACCTATGTATATATGTAATATATATATAGAGAGAAAGTATTGGTTTCATGTCAAAAATTCGATGTCGAGATTTTGATGGATCTTCACGTTTTGAGGTCCCCTGAATCCAAAAGTGGTTTTCGCGACATGGTCTGTTCGGGGGGGGTGTGTGGGTGGGTGGGTGTGTGTGGTGTGTCTGTGTTCACTTTTAAGCATGAAGGAATTGGAGCTATGAGGCTGAAATTTTATATATAAGTTAAACACCCCCGGGACCGGAAAAATAAGCTTTTAATCAAAATCGGCCAAAGAGTACTAGTACTTTACTGATGTACTTTTTTTCAGTTTTTTTCGATTTTCTCAAAATTCGCTCTAACGATTTTGATTAAAATTCAAAAATCAATTATTTTTTAGATGCTCTTTCAAATGTATATTCTCGTTTTGCCCTCAAAATTGTTTGGAAGACCACTTTACTCTTGCACTCCATAGAAAAGATAGGAGAAATGGTTGCCATGGTAACAAAATATAAATATTTTCCCATACTTATAAATTTTACATCTGAATTCAAATATTCCCTACTGCCGGGAACTAAATACATGTCGACACAAAAATCTGGTGTGACAAGCACAGTACACACTTTCGGGATTACCGAAGGTAAGAGAAAGTTTGTGTGTGCGACAGTCACACCAGATTTTAAACTTTTAAATTAAAAAAAAAAAAAAAGCCATGGCGGGTTATGTTTAATTATTTTCGTGAATGGGTTTGAATTTTTTGTTTTTCTTATGTATAATATTTTCATATAAACTATAAAAAATTATTATTTGAAACTTCTATCGGCATCCCCGTTTATTTACCGGAGGTGCTTAAGGGCACGAAGACACACACCTCAAACCATTTGCGTAGCCAGAAATCTTTGATGGGGGGATCAAGAAATTTTTTTTTAAAATTTAAGATTATTTTAGGGTATTTATAAATCATTTTGGTTTGTTTTTTAAGCTAGAGTAAATTATTATATTTTACTTTCTCTTACCCTATGTGAAATATAATTTGTATTAAATATCTAGTCATGACTTGGGTCCCATGGGGGGGGGGGTTTGAACCCCCAACCCACCCCTGGCTACGCCTATGCCTCAAACCCAACCGGCCTCTGGCACCCCGTGAAGTTACATTATTTCCCATCTCTAACTCCTCCTTCTCCCTTGGTTTCTAGCTAGTGAACTAATCCTTATTTCTGGTTCCTTTTAGCCAACCTCTTCTATGCTAGGGAGGATGTCCTAGTTTAAGGAGGAACTCCCTCAGCACCGTTTCCTTTAGAAGAATGCGAGGGAAACTTCTTTACGTCCCATCCACAGGATGTCACAGCCCCTGAGTTGTGGGGTTTGTGGTGAGTCATTTCCATCATTTATTTGTTTTTTTCGCCTTTTTGACAGGATTTGCAGTATCTTCTTTCTAGAACAGTGGTGCGCAACCAGTGGGTGGAGACACCCCAGAGGGGAATTTTCAGTGTCGCCAAATTTAAAGAACTTTATATGACAATAAAAAATATATCGGGAGCTCGTAAACCTGGTGTGATGTCAATCAACGTTTTTTCTAAGTTTGGTACTAATAAATTTCTTCACGTAGGTAAACTAACTTGATAACTTCGCGCTTGTGGCGTCAACTTCTAGATTTCATCTTTGGTGTATCTATTGTGCTACTTAAGCATGTATTTTGTAAAAACCTCTAATAAAAGGACATTTCAGAAATAGTTTCATTTTAACTACGTTGACGATTAAAAAAAAACCTCTACTGTCTACTCAAGGGTCGCGATAAAAAAAATGGGGTCGCAATGGAAGATAGGATGCGCACCACTGTTCTAGAAGATGACACCCTAGCCCTCTACACCGGCGAGCTTCCTAAACTATAAAAAAAAAAAAATAATTCCAAACTTAAACATCAAAATAAAATCAATAAATGAATTATGAATTATAGAAAAAAAAAAATATATACGTGACGTCATATTGCCTGGGGGCGTGTTTTTTGTTAAATTCTCAGAAAAGGGTCCGGTGCATGAATAATCCGTCAGATGCGGCAAATAAAAATAATATTCCCAGAGTTTATTAAAATCTATTTATTCTGATGGACAATTTTTTTTTTTTTTATAAAATATTGATCTTGTTAAATTTTTATTATTTATTCATTTATTATGATCAGTGTATTTATATATATTTTTTAGTATTTATCATCTACACCTGCTATTCTCTCATCAATGATTAAAATGAATGAATTGAAATAAAAAAAAAAAATTTAATATTATTAAACTTTAATATTATAGTCCTTTTTTTATCTTTTTTGAAAATGAAATATATAAATAAATAAATAAATAAAAACACAAAAAAGGAGAGGAGGGTTTAAACAAATATTGTATATAATAAAAAAAATGGATATTAAAAAATATTTATTTTTAGCTTTAGTCAAAGGTAATCATTAATAAATGCTACCAAAAGCTCTTCAGAATCTATTTAATACCCAGGTAGGAATACACTATTGGATAAGGCTTGGACCAAGCCCGAGGGCAAAAAAAATTATTATTTAAACTATTCCAATCCAGTGCCTGCTTGAGGATATGTTTACATTCATAGAATACATAAATGCAGAGAATACATAAATCTATATATTTCCTATGGGAGAAATCGTAACTTTAAGAATTAATAACTCAAAAAGTTCTCCGAAACGTATTTAAAATCTACAGATTTTCAAATCATCAAGTCACTCATGGAATTCATCAACAATTCACAGATACAATTTTAGACATTTTTAGATTTATTCTTATTATTCATAGATTCTAGTTTGGCGTTAATATTGTTTTCATATTGCTTTAATATTGTATTTATATTGTTTTGGTTTTGTTTTGATATTGTATTGAATTTGCTTTTGTTTTGTTTTTGTTGTATTTATATTGTTTTGGTTTTGTTTTGCTATTGTATTTATTTTGCTGTTTTTTTTTATTGTATTAATTTTGCTTTTTTATTGTATTAATTTTGCTTTTGTTTTGTTTTGTTATTGTATTAATTTTGCTTTTGTTTTGCTTTGTTATTGTATTTATTTTGCTTTTTTTTTTTTTAATGATTTAATTTTGTATGGTTTATGTTAATTTTTATGTATTTATTTTGTAGACGTTTTGGCCCAATGGCGTGTGGCTAAACGGGCGAAATAAAAATTAAAAGTTATAGGAATTTTGGAATGAAAATAATTTTCATGTAATCCCTAGAAGGTTCTCTTTTAGCATAAAAAAAATTTGGTTTCGAAAATCCAACGGGTAGTTGCCCAAATAGAAAACAGCAAAGCCTCGAGTATTACCGATGTAGATTTTTTCCTCTTTTATCAATAAAAAAAAAAGTTGGTCAGCGCGAAACTATATTATAAACCTCCTTCCTTTGAAGAAAAATCATTGTGAGATTTTATGAAACCAAGATGCAAGTGAAACTTTTTTTTCGGATCGTAGGCTTTTAAGTGAAAATTTTCAGAAAATTATTCAATTAAGGGTATTAAAATGGCGTTTTTAATCTTAATTTTTAATAATTGGAAAATGGGAAATCAATAGACGCATGTTAAAAACTGAGAACAATATTTATTTATTAATTGAAGATTTGAATCATTTTAAATTATTTTAAAAATTATATTTTATCAATTTAAAAATTGATTAATTAAATCTCACAATTATTTTTTTATAATTCGTCATATATATTAAATTTCAACTTTCCTATTTTTGTCGTCACGACTTGTGACGTCATGACTTGTACCGTGACGGACTGTAACTCGACATGCTGATAGAAGAGCGAAAAAATTTGAGGCCATCAAATAAAAGTTGCACTTAAATAAACTATATTGATACTAATGGCAATTTTATTTTAGCTCCTAAACACATGTTTTATCAGGAATAATTCTAATCCGATTCGGTTAAAATCTTAGTTTTTTTTATAACTCAATTTATTTTTAGATGAAATTAAATTAATCGGCTTTCTAAAAAGAGAGCGAGAGAGAGAGAAGGGATTCAGGATTATGCCCTTTGTTAATGTAATCACTCGGACAGCTTGTCCATGCATAAAGATTTAGTTGCCTAGGGTATTTTATATTACCATATAGCTGGTGGTGGTGGTGGTGGTGGTTACCCTTCAAGTTGGAGAGCAACATCTCTCTCTCTCTCTCTCTCTCTCTCTATTTATCCAATCACTGATCTGGATTTGCCAGCCATGTAAAAATGAAATAAAATCATTTGAGCGCGAAAGGGCGGCCAAATTCTAGAAGAGAGGAGATTGTGGACTCATTATGGCTTCATTGAACATGGGCATTATCAGATTTAAAAAAAAAAAAAAATAAAAGATAGATGAGTCTTTCCGTTAGAATAGTTTAGAATTTGGATTAATTTTTCAATAGAGAAAGAGATTGTTTTTTTTATAATATTAGAAAAGCCTCTTTTTTTTATCAATATAGGGCTTTTTTACATCACTAACCATTTTAGGAGCTATTATCATTAGAATTAATAAAAATATAGAATACTCATAAGATCTTCTTCGTCGCCTTATTAGCCTATTATTATTTCTTTATTACTATTATGGAAAAAAAATCGAATATTCCGATTAATCGATTAATGGGTCAGGACAGAGGAAAAAATAATAGATGAAAATTTTGTTATCACTTTGTATTTAATTTTAAAATATTAATACTATTTGAAATTTATTAATGTAATTTTGATAAAAAGTTTCTATGCTACTATATAGTATTAAATATAACCATAAAAGAACTTTAATAATAACTCCGTTTTAATTTTTGAATTATAAACCTAAAATTATTTTATTAATATAAATAGTGCATAGATTAATTTGCAATCATGGGTCAAAGAGACTTTGAAGCATTTTTACAAATATAATTGGACTTGTAGAATTTTGCAATAATAATTTTTTATATTTTATTGTTTTTCTCTAAATTAGTCATATTTTTAGAGATAATTTATGAATATCTACCATAATTACAGTATTTACTTGCACAATTGAGGAGGCAATGGCTAAGCCGGCTAAGCTTAGGATTACGGAGTCCGAAGTCTCAACACGACTCGGGTTCGAATCCAGCTTGCCGCAAATAATTCAACCATCCTGCCGAAGTCTCCTCTTAGGGTAGGTAGGGATAGCCCCACCGTGGTATCACAAAGGGCCTAATTGGCCTAAGTGTGTTCCCTCTCTGGGAAGGGCCACTTCAACCTAACCTAACCTAACCTACTTGCACAATTGACAAAAATATTATATATATTCTAATCAAAACAATTTAAATCAGAAAAACTAATGTTAATTTTCTCAAAACTCGATGCCTGGCACTTGACACATATTTGCGTAATATTCTTGAAAGTGTAAATTACTGATGTGATTAATGTTTTTGTATTGCTTATACTGACTCGCGTTTTCTGTAATTTTCGCAGACCTTATGTCTCTTTTTAGACCGATTAACTGATAAATTGCAATTACAGTCGTCTTGTCAATAAAAATCCTCGACATAATTATTTCTCGCTCTGCACCTCCATCTGCTACAAAATCGAGTAAACCTCCTGCTCTCTTACATTATCCTTCTCGGGCTGTTTCTACCATTAAAAACCATGAAATTTATTAATGTAATTTGGATAAAAAGTTTCTATGCTATTAGTATTAAATATTAACCATAAAAGAACTTTAATAATATCTCCGTTTTAATTTTTGAATTATAACCTAAAATTATTTTATTAATAAATAGTGCATATATTAATTTGCAATCATGTGTCAAGAGACTTTGAAGCATTTTTGCAAATATAATTGGACTTAGAGAATTTTGCACTAATAATTTTTTATATTTTATTGTTTATTCTCTAAATTAGTGGTATTTTTAGAAATAATTTATGAATATCTGCCATAATTACAGTATTTACTTGCACAATTGACAAAAAAAAAATGATATATAATCTAATCAAAACAATTTAAATCAGAAAAACTTTAATGTTGATTTTTTCAAAACTCGGTACGTGGCGCTTGACACACAATTGCGTAACATTGTTCAAATAAGAATGCCTGGACCCCAAATAGATATATTTACATATGTATCGTATAAAGTCTTAAATGGCCTAAGTTACCGAAAAGACTGTGTGTATGTGTGTGTGAGCATGAGTGTGAATGGGAAAAAAGTGTGTGTATTATTAAAAGTGTATTTTTTTTGCTGAATCACATCAGAATTTTTTTTTTTTGTTGGCGGTGAGAGTGCACTAAATTGGTGATAGGAAATCTATCAATCTCTCTCTACTTGTTCCCACATACATAACAAGTGGATATATTCCTTAGGGATGTACAGTGCTCGCTTTTTCAAGGTGACCCCCCCTTAGTTATTACAGTATATTCATTCCCCTTTAATAAATCTTTTTCATTTATCGATTCCATTGTCTTCACTCCCTTTTTGTGATGATATTTTTTTACTGGTATGTTTTTTTTTTCCATCCCCCCTCTTGTGTGTTATTTCATTTATTTGCGAATGGCAGGGAGCCTTAGGCCAAGAGAATTGATCTAATTGTTTGCAGACCTGACTAGTCATCCCTTCACTGATCAAATGATCGTTTGATCATTAATTATCAGCTCGACACTCCTCAACTCCAGGGAATCAAGAAGAAGGAAGCTTTTTTTTCACAAAAAAAAAAAGAAATGATTTATGATATTTATTACCAACTTAAATCTAAAAATATGGAGAAAAAAAAAAAAAAACTTTTGATTCTTTTTAAGAAGGTATTTACTTACCCTGGCGGGGGGGGGGATGATTAATTTCTTAGCAATGATGATGGATTTTTATTTTTTTTTCATGGTTCTAAAATAATGACAAATCTCAAATGATTAAATGCACAACTTTTTCTTTAAGATAAGAAAAAGTCAGGCTACTGTCACACCAGATTTTTAAAGTGGAACTTTTATTTGATGGCCTCAAATTTTTTTTCGCTCTTCTATAAGCATGTCGCGTTACAAGCCGTGACGTCAAAGGCCGTGACGCTACAAGCCGTGACGACAAAATTAGAAAAGTTGAAATTTAATATATATGACGAATTATAAAAAAAATAATAGTGAGATTTAATTATTCAATTTTTAAATTGATAAAATATAATTTTGAAAATAATTTAAAATGATTCAAATCTTCAATTGCTAAATAAATATTGTTCTCAGTTTTTAACATGCGTCTATTGATTTTTCACTTGCATCGTGATTTCATAAAACCACACAATGATTTTTATTAAGACATATTGCTAAAGTGTAGTGGGTGGAATATTAAGAAAAGAGATTTGTATTCTTCTGAAGTCAAAATTGTAAACAAAATGTGCAATAGATTTTCAAGAATTTAGGAGTTTTTGAGATGTAACCGATATGGCAGATCTTAACCTTCTTCTAGGATGTTGATACTCGTCGTTCCTTGAGGAAGAAGGAATCTATACATTTATATATGCCTAAGGATACATTGTTGCTCAAGCAATGACTATGAATACGTGTATGATGTTTTTTTTTATAGCAACAGGCAAAAATAAATTAAAAAAGAAGAAGCTTTTTACCGTGCTCGGAGGGGTGCAGCCTTCTGGAGAGCAGAAACGTTCAGAAAAACAGCATGCTCCAGGAACCCCACCAGGACCCAGAATTCCTAAAAAGAAACAAAAGGAAAAATTTTAAATTAAAAAAAATCAAACCATAGTGTGCTACACTTCATTACACTGTACCTGTT
>JAKCPI010010287.1:0-16667 GCA_023213315.1 Euborellia annulipes
TTAAACCTATTCCTAGCCCGAAAACACTCTCGCTTCTAAAATGTCCCGGCTTTTGACAAAATGAACAAAATTTTCACCCCTATTATATAAGTGTCTGTTATTAGGCCCGCTCCTATTCCACCCTGCCTGCATCCTCAGAAGCACGGGATGTAGCATCTCTCCGTCCCAAAATGTATGCCTGAAGCGGACTTCACCATCGCCTCCAGCTCTATGTCCCTTCCTCCACTCGGAGGCCATTTTCAAAATTTAATTTCGGAAAAATAAAGAGTCCAAAAATAAAGAGAGAAACACAAATAATTTCTACATGCAATGTCAAAAAATCTATTTCACAAAATAACAAATTATCAATATCAAGAAGTAAAAATAAACTAAAGATATAAGGCAAGAAAAGTACAATTTCAAATTCAGAGAGAAAAAAAAAATAAAAGTCAGCTCCATAAAAAAATCATTCACACACTCACTAGAAAAAACATGAAGATAAGCTGAGTGGATCGGCTTCCTCCTGGCGTCGAATTCGTGAAGGGCTGCCACCAGTGTTGTAAGTCGCTTTGCACAGGTGTTGTCTGTTGCCTTTTCTTAGGATTTTTGTTGGGGTTTTTCAGTAAAAGTGTTAAATTTTAAATTTATATTTATTATATTAATATATAGTCTGATTTCTGAGGTTGGGGAGAGAATGATCTCGCCCGGGAGTGGGTGGCCTTTTATGCCTTCTTCCAGACAGTAATCCCCCATTCCCAGGGGATCAGACACACGTGTAACGATTCCATTTGCAGAATTTGCGCTTTTCTGTGGGAATCTTTACATGTGTGTCTTGTTCTAGAAATATATCAAATTTTGCCATCGAATGGCTTAAAAATAGAGTTTTAGATTCCAAATATCAAATTTTGTATCTCTCTCTCTCTCTTGTTCTTTTAGCTTCACAACATCATCATCATAAACATCTATCAGTTCACGTGACTTTTACGATTATAGGTTTATGTGACATACCGATTCACATCTATTTTTCATTTCAAATCGAAAGAAACATGTCTCATAACGTTCAGACACCAAATAATTTATTTTTTATTATATTAAAATGTTTAATGTCAAGAAAACCCACAGTCAGAGCGGGGCGCTCTCTTGAATTTTACTTTCTTGTAAATTTTTTCACATGTTTTTGAACATAATACTCTTTTGCAATAATAAAATTAATTAATGGTTTCGAATAAAAATTTATCCGTTTTATAACAACTGCACTTAAAATAGATCACAACGCTACAGTTTTCACTTCGTTCGTGCAGTCTTAACCTCATATCAGCTTCACTGGTGCGTTTTCGAACCAGTACCTAAAAAAATCTTTTCTCAGTAAGTATCTAAATGTTTTCGTTAATTATTTTTTTATAGATTCTTTATGATATATTCTTGCCTACTATCACAGAAAATGATTAATTTACAGTCTTTACATATTAAATAATTATTTAAATTCGAAGAGTCAAAAAACACCAAACTTCAAAATTTACCGCCTAATTCATAAAAGAGTATTTGCTTTTAACTAATCAATTGTTAAACGATAATATGTATTTAAGCAAACTTTCTATTCATAAACACATTTAAACTGTAGATTAACTAATATGAAATTTTAGAATATTAAGTTTGGCAACATGGCAAAACCTACGTCATTTTGCAAAATTTGTTGCATTAAGCTGACATCTGGCGGAGATTAAGAAATATATTTAGTAAGGTAACAAACTAATTTAGCAAAAACCTACGTCATTTGCAAAATTTGTTGCATTAAGCTGACATCTATGGAGATTAAGAAATATATTTATATGTCAAACTAATTGCTTTGATCCATTTTAATAAGATCTTTTTTAGAATTAATACAAATAATTGGACAAATCAACATTATTGTCATTTAAATGAATATGGAAAAATAAGAAAAAAATTTAATATTATGAAAAATAAGAAAAAGAAAAGCCAAAATTTTACTGAGTAAGAAAAGATAAATATTTTTGCTATAGCCACTGACTGCTTTTGGTTTATTTTATCAAAAAAAATTATTTCAGCAATTACTTATGTCTTTAAATTAAAACAAAATAATAAAAACAGATTTGAACGCGAGTAAAGAAAAACAGACAAAATGAAAATAAATATAAATGTCAGAGGTTAGTTTTTTTTTCAAAATATTACTTTTCAATAAATCATTTTGAATTATTTGACTAGATACTAATAAGCACACCCCTTTTTTCAGTTTCAATGCATTCTCCAAAGGAACTGAAAGGAATTTAAATCAATTAAAAGCCATAAATAAGCTAAATAAAATACATTTGTATAATAATTACTTAAGTTTGATTTAATGAAATTAAATATGTTTAAATATCAAATATCAATCAATCAATTAAATATGTTTGAATTTCTATCAAATATTGAAACTCAAATGTATTGTAACTAATAACAGTAACAGATTTTAAGATCTTTAAAGGATTTTTTCTTTTTTAAATAATCTTCTCCCAG
The DNA here is from genome assembly GCA_023213315.1 of Euborellia annulipes. Classification (NCBI taxonomy): domain Eukaryota; kingdom Metazoa; phylum Arthropoda; class Insecta; order Dermaptera; family Anisolabididae; genus Euborellia; species Euborellia annulipes. The sequence continues at coordinate 2,494 of JAKCPI010010287.1, forward strand.
GCATAATCCTTTTATCTCGCTGATAGGCCATATTCAGGGCCCCGGGGCCCGGGCCCTTTGCGCTCCAACCTAAAATTCTAAAAAAAAATAATTTTGATAGTTAAAATTTCAATTAAAAAAAATCATTTTCTTGAATTTTTTTTCCTGAAGGGGCCCGGGCCCTTTGAGTTCAAAAACTCTCTTTATTTCCTGAAGGGGCCTGGGCCCTTTAAGCTTCAAATCTCAAAATTTCAATAAAGAAAATCATTTTTTGCACATTTTTCCTGTGGGGGCCCGGGCTCAGGGCCCTTTAGCTCAAAGCAAGTAATATTTTTCACGTCTCAGGATAGCTAAAAACGCAGATTTCAGTGTCTAATTTTCAAAAAAATTTTCCCATACCCCACCTCGGAAGTCGTCTGTCCGGGGTTGGCCTCAATAAATTATGGTAACCCTATATTTAGGAAATTTTGAAAAATTTTTTAATAACTTTTTTATTTAAATAAATATTGTAAGCTAAGCTTATGTATAACTGTTTTAAAAATTGTGTAAAAAATTTTTGGCATGAAGGCCACAATAGCCTTTTACATACCTAAAAAATCTAAATGGGTGAGGGGGGCGTATTATTAAGTAGCCCCGGGGCCCGTCAAGTCTGTCTGCGGCCCTGGCCATATTCATAATATTTCATATTGTATTTATAGTTTCAATATTTTGCATTATTCTGAAAATATTAATTCATCAAGGATCAATAATTTGTTCATGAAAAAACATATAATACATTTGAATTTTTACTTACGTTTATTTTTATTAAAAGCCTATGAATTTATAGGCTATTTCAAATGTCAAGTTGTTGTGATCGAAAATTTTGAGGTTACAAAATGTTTATTAGTGAGCTTAAACAAGGGGTCTCGCCTGTCTAGTTAAAATAGGAATTTAAACTAGGTATTTAGGCCTAAAATATGTTTATGAATTAAGATTTTGCTAAAATGCTTTTCAAATTCTCTTTAAACATTGTTTAAGGTTTTATGAATTAGTAGTGTAAATATTTTGTATTAAATTTCTTTTTTTTCTTTTTTATTCTTCATAAATTAGATTACTAATAAGATTACTTCTACTTAGCTAAACGATACATAATTTTTTTTTTCATTACTATAGACGATATTCAATGGTAAATTAGAGTGGTGCGTTTTCCGCACCAGTGGTAAGAACCCTCAACTTTTTTCCATATATTATCTGAATATTTTTTTCTTTCTTTTTAAAATTTTTTTTTATTTTAAGGCCATTTTTGGCATATTTAGGCTATTACGGAACCCCGTCCCTATTTATTACAATTGATTGGCAAATCGAAATAAATTTTTGTTACATGCATCATCCCGTCCCCTTGATCCCTACTACCTATGGTTATTGTTTATATATGGGTTATTACATTAGTCCGATTGAATGACAATACTGTTGTAACTGTATGTAGTAATGGCTACAATAATGAGCCCCTAAATACTGTAAAGAGATATTATATGTTGGGACATCGAATCAGAAGGAAATATATCTCAACCCAATGTTATTTCAAAATATAATTTAGGAATGGAAAGGGTGGATTTACATGATAATGGGGTTGAGAATTACTCGATGATACCGTAACTAGGGGTGGTAACCTCCCGGGGGGAGAGGGGCAGAAAGCTCCCTGACCCAACAGAAATTGAGTCAATATGGGGCCTTCCGGGTCCCCCAGAGGATGGCTGATCCCGTGCCCCCCCCCCAGCGAGGATGGCTGGTCCCATCGCCCCCCAGCCAAATTTGCTGAAGTTACGCCCCATGGGGATATTAGGTAAAAAATAGTGGTGGCATTTATTTTTAAATACCTTAGATAGCACCATGGTAAAATGTTGTATAGCTATATAAAGTGCATTCCATCAACATAGTACAAGTTCAATTGATTTGAAAATGAACTTTAGGTTATTGCATACGAGCAGAAAGCCCGAAAGAGATGTAAAGTGTGTTATAAACACACTGTATATGAATATACAAAATGCAAAGTACCGATTCATATAAATTGTTTCGGCAAATTTCACAAAAAATAAAAAAAGTAAAAAAAAAATTATATCCCATATTATGCCAATGGTGCGTTTTTGCACCAATGAAAAAAAATTGAATAAAACATATATATTGTTGAAAAAATTTTTATCAAAGGTTATGTAAAAATCTAATAAGAACCTATGTAAATATATTATGTGAAAAAATAGTAAAAAAATTTAAAAATAAAAAAAACCAAAAATTTTTTTCTAATGGATCAAGCCATTGGTGCGTTTTCGAACCACCTATTTCCCTCAATATTTACTGATCAAGTAATTTTTTTTATATTTTCCCTAATTAAATAGGGTAATAATAAACACAATTATGAAAAAAAATTTGTAGTTTTTGAAAATTTTTGTGTTGGCTTGATATGAGTTAAGCAAGCACTTGTATTTTTTTCTTTTTTTTATTCTCTTTTAAACGATGTTCGGTAGATTTTGTTTTAGTATTAGATTTGATAAATTGCAAGGCTTTATAGAGTAGGAATCTTGCTCCAGATCTGCATTAGTTCCGCTATCTAGATGAGTCACTTTTTCACCACAATAGACCACGCCTAAAGATCTCCATCCAATTGATTTGCATGTTTTGATTATAATAGACGACGACCACACTTGCATTGCCTGCCTACACTTCTCTCTCTCTTCATTATTCTATATTAACCATGTGGGCCTATTTTTTTTATTCACTATTAATAAAGTTCATAAAGATCTATAAAAACTTAACACAATGAATAATAATAATTGCATCATTTTTTAAGAAAAAAAATTTTCAAGGTTTAAAGTAGGATATCTTTTCATAACTTTTAAAAATATTTTGAAGATGACGTTTGTACGACCATAGTGAAATTTTTATCATCCCATTAACCCTAAATCTACCCCGATTCTAAATGTTTTATTTTAAGTAATGAATGTTACCAGTGCATAAAATTTGCAGCTACTATTTTTTTTTTTTTATGAAAAACATATTTTTTTCCCATTTACACTCACATTCACACAGTATTTTTGGCAACTTAGGTCATATAAGACTTTTTACTATAACCGTTATTTGGGAATATATCTATTGGGGGTCTAGACATATTTATTTAAGCCATTTGGTATCCGAATGGCTTAAATTGGTCTCCTTGGGATCCGAACCCGCGACTCTTGGATTAGAAGGCCAGCACGCTAGCCACTACACCACGGCCCGAAACATTTATAAAGCTGAGGATAAATAAGAGTCGTTTTTGTTTTTCTTCTGTCAGTCATTATTATACAAATTTGCTCAGGGACGTCATTTAAGGGGAGGGGCAGAGGGGGGGGCATTTGCCTCCCTCAAGGTTTTGGAAGAAAATAGTAAATTCTGAGTTTAGCCCTTTACATACAAACAAACTCAAACCCTCTCTTTATAGGTATAAATAAAAATCTGGTGTGCTGGCGCACAGCACAACTTTCTTTACCTGGTGAGTCGAAGGTTGTGTTCTGTGCTTATTTTCGTTTTGTGAAATATATTTGTTCCCGACAGTACGGAACAAAGAATTCAGAGTAAAATTAAGGGATGGGAAAATATTTATATTTTGTTACCATGGCAACCATTCTATCTCCCTATGAAATACAAGAGTAAAGTGAATACTGAAGATTTCAATCGCAAAATGAGAATATACATTTTAAAGAGCATCTAAAAAATAATTGATTTTTGATTTAAAAAAAAATCGTTGGAGCAAATTTTGAGAAAATCGAAAAAAACTGAAAAAAGATAAACGGAAAAGTACTAGTACTCTTGGCGATTTTGATTAAAAGCATTTTTGAGGTTGGGGTGTTTAACAATACAAAATTTCAACCTCGCGGCTCAATTCATTCATGCTTAAAATTGAACAAACACACACCACACACACACCACACACAGACAGACCATGTCAAGAAAACCACTTTTTGGATTCAGGGGACCTCAAAACGTGAAGATCCAACAAAATCTCGACATCGAATTTTTGACATGAATCCAATACTTTCTCTCTATATATATATATTACATATATACATTTGTAGGTAAGAAAGAAAGTAAGAAATATATATGTTTATATGTATAAAAATTAAGTAGCACAGGAAGTAAAAAATTTTTTCCCTCCTCAAGCAAAAACTGAAATGACGTCACTGATTGTGCTACTTGAGTTTTAAATTTGGTGTTTTAATTGATTAATTAGAATTCAAGCCCCCAAATCCTACTAATCGGATCACTTTCATTAATTAACAGCTTCGGATTCTAACAGCTACCTACACTTCATCTACTTATAGCCAAAAAAATTCAAGAAGTATTAAAAAAATTATTTAAAACGTAGGCCTAAATTGAAATTATATAAATAATATTTCAATAGATTTAATTTTGCATAGAAAATTATTCTGCCAGGATTTATTTGTCTTACTAAATAATTTGATATTAATTAGATAGAATATTGCTTACTTATGAATAATTAGTCTTGAAGACTGCTTTAAAATTTATTTATGAAGTCACTGCATTTCAATGATATACAAGAAAAACGTATTTGACTCAGAAAAACATTCATTCCCTTTTAACGACCCTCTACTATACTTAATGTTTAGTTTTTCTTACACAAAAAGTCAATCTTTATTTTTATTTTTGTATCTTTTTTTAAATATAAATTTAAAAAAAAATTAAAAATGATTTATTTTAAAAAATTCAAGAGAAAAAGTAATCAATCATTTTGTCCCTGTTTGTTAATTAAAAAAGAATTTATTCTTTTTATATAATCCATCTTTTGGTCATCTTTATGCAATCACTCAACAATATTTTTATATGTAACTGAGAGTTGATTAAAATAAAATATTATACATAGAATATATTATAATGAATATCTTGGAGTTTAATTAAATTAAGGATAATCCATTATGGCTTTAGATAATCAGGGCTCCTTTGATCATTGATTAAATTAATTAAGAAAATAGAGGCTTTGGCTTAAACCTACATTTCATTCAGCAATTATCAAGAGTTTTTTTTTTTACTTTCTCCTACCTCTATATATGTTAAAATAAAGAGAGAGAAATTATTGGATTCATGTCAAAACTTCGATGTCGAGATTTTGACGGATATACACGTTTTGAGGTCTTAATCCAAAAAAGTGGTTTTTGCGACATGATCTGTCTGTCTGTCTCTCTATGTGTGTGTGTCAAGGGCGGATCCAGAGGTGTTTCTCGGGGAGGGGGTAATCTGGTGTGACTCGTCGCACAGCACACTATTTTTTTCTTAATTTCGGTAATTTAAAGGCGCCTTCTGTACTTGTTTACCAGAATATAAATACAAATCAAATTTTTAAGTATTAATTTTTTAAAATTTTACATTAAAAATAAATATTTTTTTCGAAAAAAAAGTATATTTTTTAAATCTCGGGGGAGGGGGGGAATAATTACTCCCTTTACCCCCCATGTATCTGCCCTTGGTGTGTGTGTCTGTGTGTGAACAAAATTTCTCAAGAACGAAAAGAGCTAGGAAGTTGAAATTTTATATTTAAGTTAGGCACCCCCATGGGACGTGACACGAAGTTTTTGAACAAAATTGACTAAAGAGTACTAGTACTTTACTGATGCACTTTTTCAGTTTTTTTCGATTTTCTCTAAATTTGCCCCAACGATTTTTTTTTAAATTCAAAAATCAATTATTTTTTAGATGCTTTTTAAAATGTATATTCTTATTTTGCCATTGAAATCTTCTGAAGACCACTTTACTCTTGTACTTCATAGGAAAGATAGGAGAAATGGTTGCCATGGTAACAAAATATAATATTTTTACATATAAATTTTACATCGAATGTACCGTACTGTCGGAAACTAAATACATTTCGACACAAAAAATCTGATATGACAAGCACAGTACACAACAATCGATTACCGAAGGTAAGAGAAAGTTGTGTGCTGTGCGACAGTCACACCAGATTTTTTTATTTTGAATTACAATCTCTGACTTTTATTCTATCTTCATGACATAAGTTATATAATGAACCATCAAAAATAGAATTGTTATTCGCTTGTTGTTGTTGTTGTTGTTGTTGTCCTATTGAAACAAACATGTCTTAAAGGTGAGAAGCGGTTTAGTGAAAATGATATGCATCGGTGGTGTAGTTGTGGCCGCCCACCCGTTGCTCCTCATAGTCTGTTTATGATCAGTTATGGCTGAGTCATGGACCACAAATCGTGGACCCCGATGGCCCCAATCACCCGGGACAGTAATGACCCTGTCAATGGCGCCCGTGGGTTTCATGCGATTAGTACAAAGTACCTGCCCCATGTGTCCCAGGGTACAACAACATTGTCTTTATCACCGTCCTGGTATCAAATACTTACTTATCTGTCAGTGTATCAAGAAAAAATATGGTTAATAATTTATTAAGGAAATATTTACAATTGATTCTTAAATCAAATATTTTATTGAAGATTTTTTTTTTCTTTTTGATAAGTAATATAAATAAAAAATATATAAAATGAACATGGAATATATTTGTAATCTATTTTATTATATGTAAAGGATATAAGAAACCAAAGTGTTTAAGTCCAAATTGAGAGAGACTTTTATTATAAATGATTTGAAATTTTATTAAATAAAAAAGAGAAAATAATTGCGATGCAATCTTTTTATTCAAATGATAAAACCAACCTTTTGTAGCCTTTCTCATCGTAAATATTCAATTATCGTTGACTTCCGGCGGGGTCACCTATCTAAGATTCAATGCCCATTGGCCTTATATCTCTATAGAATGCGATTAATCGGAATTTGAGCTCATTTAGATTCCATATATTTAATATCTATTTATATAATTCGCTATTGTCTGTCTGTCTGTCACGCTCTATTTTGGCACCTTCCCAATGGAATTTTAAAATAAAATTTTATATGCATGAAGAGGACCTTCTAGGAAAATTATTTTCATCCCAAAATTCCTATAATTTTTTGAGTTATTAATTCTTAAAGTTACGATTTCTCCCATAAGAAATGTATAGAGAAACATTTATGTATTCTTTGCATTTGTGTATTTTATGAACGTAAACAATCTTCATGCAGGCACTGGAATGGAATATAGCAATGATATTTTTTTGCCCCGGGCTTGGAGCTTGGTGTAGTTTGTAGCGTGCCTACTTTCGATACCGAACGTCGCGGGCTCGGACCCCAGGCTCAGTCCAATGATTTTATTGGAATATGGTAATGATATTTTTTTTGCCATTTCGTCCTGAAGATGAAAGAGACTCGCTCCCGAAACGTCGACGAAATTTTATTTTTGTATTATTTTATTTCTACTGGCTGCCTTCCTCATTGAGTTCCTTGTTCAATGATATATTAACGTCGAAATGCGCATAAGCTAAAAAAATCTGGTGTGACTGGCGCACAGCACACAACTTTCTCTTACCTTCGGTAATCGAAAGTTGTGTTCTGTGCTTGTCACACCAGATTTTTTGTGTCGACATATATTTAGTTCCCGACAGTACGAAACATATGAATTCAGATGTAAAATTTATAAGTATGGGAAAATATTTATATTTTGTTACCATGGCAACCATTTCTCCTATCTTCCCTATGAAATACAAGAGTAAAGTGGTCTTCAGAAGATTTCAATTGCAAAATAAGAATATACATTTGAAAGAGCATCTAAAAAATAATTGATTTTTGAATTTTAAAAAAAATCGTTGGAGCAAATTTTGAGAAAATCGAAAAAAACTGAAAAAGTACATCAGTAAAGTACTAGTCCTCTTTGGCCGATTTTGATTAAAAGCTTATTTTTCCGGTCCCGGGGGGTGTTTAACTTAAATATAAAATTTCAACCTCGTAGCTCAATTCCTTCATCCTTAAAATTGAACACAGACACACCCACCCACCCACAGACAGACCATGTCGCGAAAACCACTTTTTTGGATTCAGGGGACCTCAAAACGTGAAGATCCATCAAAATCTCGACATCGAATTTTTGACATGAATCCAATACTTTCTCTCTATATATATATTACATATATACATAGGTAAGAGAAAGTAAAAATCTTTTGAAACTCAACCTAGTGTTACTTATTTATCTATAATTAGATGAGAATTTAATTAAATCTATAACTTATATTTAAATTATTAACACTTATAATAAATACTATTCAGTTGGCCCCTCATTGGGCGCCATTTATAATAGATGTTATGCTGCTAGCTCCAGGTTGGATGCTATTTATGATAGATTTTTGTTTCCCGTTGCCAAATTGTCGTTGAAGATGGTTGATGGTGGGAGAAGGGTTCACACGCACACACACCAAATGACAACACGAAAGTTTTGGTTTAAAAATTATTAATGAACACGTAATTGATTTAATTCTTCTTTAAAATGATACAATAATAAAATAAATAACGATAAAAATGTATAATCACTGACCCTTTAGCCCCGGAAGAGGGAAATCTATACTTCTTGGCATGAAACTACAAAATACTCTTTTGTTTTAGTTTCACTGTAAACATAGCCTACAGTTCTATAACGACCGATTCATTTTTTTTTTCTTTAAGACATTTTTCTTTGTCTCTGATTAAATTCATCAAAAATCGCTTAATAATAATCCATTTTTTTTTTTTATCCAAAAAGCAAAGGGATTTTTTTTTATCTTTCACTAAGTTATTAATTAAATCTTCGACGGTCCATTTTTCCATCACTGTTCTCTCTCATCGTTCTTCAATCTCTTAGAGATCTCTTAGTGATCTTTTGTTTCGCTTATCTCTTGTCTGCCAGGGGCTGTTTCCATTGTCCTATTGTCTCTTTTCCAAACATTCACACACAAACACACGTATACACTAATACATAAAAAACCACATTCATTTTTTTTAACGTACAGACAAAATGTCACTCACACCGTATTTTTTTGTTATTATTATTATTTTCTCTTTTTTTTATTAATATTCGTACTAGGGGCTCCTTTTCTCTGCAAAGCTATCTTATCTCGGAAAGTAGTATCCTAATGCAGCGAGTGCTACAAAGCAAAGGCTTATTTTCGCAAAAAGCCCCCATCCCCTTCCATTCATGCTTTTCCCATTTCGAGCACAGGTGGGCAAAGAATGAAACAATTGTAAATGAAATGGCTGAAGAGATAACAGAAGATATGCTAGGGTTGTATGTATATATACACCCCCTCTCCCTCACCCACGTATTAACAGAATATAGGACTTGCTCGTATAGCGGGATTAATTGAATTATTATAACACAATCCCTTGCAGGTAATGGGGTCGCACTATTAAAGCCAAATAAAAACATGCTCAGCTAGCTTTTAAAGCCTTTTATACAACCAAAAACACAAACAGCCTTTTTCTCTTTTAAAGTTCAAACATTCTTATGTGTGTACGTATATTATATAACAAATATGAAGCATTGAGGTATTTTGAATTAAATTTTACTCTGATTATATCTCTTTAAAAGAAGAATTAAATTTAATCTCTTTCGCTTTAATAAAATAAATTACAATTATCTTTTGTTTTTAATAAAAAAAATCACATTTTTTTTAATAAAAATGAATCATTAAAATATAAGTTTAATTTTTTTTTAGTATCAAAGAAATTTTAATCATATCTTTCATTTAAATTTGTTTTCTTAGTATTGTATAGCTAAAACCCTTTAGATATATATACCTATATTTTTGAAAATTATTAACTAACTTTGCTTTGTGAATCCCACAACAACCCCACGTCTTGATAGCTGTCAATCTGTTTATTTCATTATTTTTTTTCATTTAGTTTGTATTAGGAACATGCCATCAGATCTTCCAATTTATTTTTCTTTGTTGCTATACAGATTTTTTTTACAAATACACTTAAGTTATATATATTACAATAATATTTATTATGTCTCTATTTAAAGCAAGTGAGTATTTCTTGTTATCTTCGAATAAATAATTTCGAGTTTGACATTTTTAGGTTAATTTCCGGCATAAGCTGTTGCTTGCACAAGCCTGCTTGTCAAGTGTGCAGTTACGCGTGTAGCCCCCCCCCCTTACACTCAAATCTTTCTTTTGTGTATTTCTGCTTTCCTATCTTCAAATTGCAGGCGTTGACTGTTTTTAAGTCAGTAGTTCAGAGAAACTTTCGAAACGTTAATTTCTATTAAAAAATCTAACCTATAATTTTTTGCCAACTATCTTTCTAAAAAATATAAAGTGAATTTAATTTAAGAAGCTGATTTAGTCGATCCATTGCTTAAATAATTAAAAATTTATAAAGTATTAATATTTAGACTTCTATATATTCTAAAAGAAAAAAAAAAAATTTATTAGGTATTTATAAAGCATACTTTGGACCATTTTAAATTTTCAAAACCAATTTTCCGCTTCTATGTTAAGAGGTTTCTTTTTCAAATCACTGGACAGAGGGGAAAAAAAGTTCTTTCTTTGTGATGCAAGTGAGGGGATTCTTTAATGTGTTACAAATAAAAAAAAAAAAAATACTCTTGTTAGCAATTTAAATCAGTTTGAATAAAATTTTAAACTGCTGACAACAAAGGCTTTATTTTCTACCCAGAAAATAATAAGATTTTAAAGAGAGAGATTATTTTAAAAGAAAATATTTCTAAATAAAAGAAACAAAATTTTTCCACCACAAAGAATCCTTATCAACCCCCTTAATACAGCGTTTTCCAAACTGTGAGGCAAGCCTCCCTTGTGAGGCGCGGACTAGTCTAGGGGGGGGGCGAATATTGGCCACCAAGATCAATTTTCCAAATGATTATAAATTAAAATAATAAAATCATTTACAAGATTCTGGGTCGGAGTTTTTAATTTTTTTTTTTTTTTTTTTAATTCTTTATTTACCGGCTGTGAACCCGAAGTCATTCAGCCCGAGTTTTTAATTAAAATAATAAATACCGGTATGAATAAATAAAAAAAAATTTAAATAAATTTATATTTTTTAGTATTAAAAATTTTGTTAATTATTTTATTTATTAGGATATTTTATTTATTAGGATTGGATGAGGGGTTGAAAAATTGAAAAAAATGTATTTTAAATTTATTTTAGCTAAATCGAAGCCAAATAAATAGAAAACATTGAAAAAGTAGCGTTGATTATTATTTTGATTAGGGGGGGGGGGATGAAGGGTTGATTATTTAAGAAAGGCCTTGGAATATTCCAAATCACTTGTTGACATTCTTTTCGAGCTCTAAATATAGTTAGATTAGAGAAAAAGGTATTTTTTTACTTTTAATAAAAAGGGAATTGTTATTTTCATCTAACTGGTTTATTCCAATACGAAGAGAGAGAGAGGCAAGTCTCGTTCAGTCGAGCGGGTGACCGGGCTGCAGGCGCCGCTGCTTGCTCTCTTTTCTTTAGATGTGTTTAAAGTGAATCAAAGTGAATAATTAATATAGTGTAACCCACCCTGGACACACCGTCAGCCAACACACCCTCTTGAGTGTCTTATTAAAGGTAATTATTATGCATTTAATCGATGAAAAAAAAAAATGATAGAAACAAATAATTTGACTGCGAAAAACGATCTTTTGAATATGAAATTAAATATTTTGTATTTCACTAAGGGTAGAGGGAGAATATAAGCTGTTGAAAGGGGGAGGGGGAGTGTAGGTGTCATCGGCAACTCAGGATTTATACGATAAGCATTATTTTTTTTCAAAAAATGATTAATAATTGCTACTTGAATAACATAGTAGCTTCCAAGCGTTTTAATTATATGGGCGTAATGTGGTGAATTGAGGTGAAATCCACTGAGGAAGGAGTGATTAGGTCTCGAAATATATGGAAATATTGTTACTAACGAAATAAAAACAACTGTGAAAATAGAAAGCGTTCTTTTCTCTTGATAAGCATTATTAATTAATAATTTACATATTGGGGGTCCAGGCATTTTAATTTAAGTCATTTGGTATCCATTTCGGACTGCCAGCCGTCCGAACCCGCGACGTTCGGTATAGAGGGTAGGCACGCTACCAACTACACCAAGCCTGAGGGCATTTTTAAAAAATCTTTTCTTAAGTCACCATTATTTAGCATTATTCTTTCTATATGGCTTATATTTTTGTTAATCAAATTTCCTTAATATACTTTTTACACAGGGGTGGATTAAGGGTTGAAAATTAAAATAAAATAATTTCAAAATAAAATAAAAATAATTATTTATAAATGTATTCAAATTATTTTGAATGTAATTTCGTGGTGAAGGCTGGCATTTCCTTAGAAGGGGGTGGGGGAGGTATGAATGCATTAACCAGAGTGGTTAATGCCCCATCCCCTATAATGCAAAAAGATATTAATGTTTTTTTAATAGGTCTACTTTTACTAAAAAATAAGTGCATTCCGTTTGAGTTAAAATTTATATTCAATATTTAGCAAATAGCATAGTGGGGTAGAAACATTTTAATGTCATTCTAAAATTTCTTACTACTGGGGCGGAATTAATTTTTTGAAGATTTCGAAACTCCCATAAACAGATGATAATAACACTGGGTAACTTAGGAACCCATCGAATCCCTTGCAGAATTTTGTAGGGCTTTTTTTTCATTAGGTAGAAAAGTAAAATATAATTAGTCCACTTAGAATTTTACTGGGGTGAGTTACCGCATCTTTTTGAATATAGAACTAATCTCAATTCTGATTTGAATTTTTACTTTCTCTTACCTATATGTGTAAGTTAATATACATATATATATAGAGAGAAAGTATTGGATTCATGTCAAAAATTCGATGTCGAGACTGAGATGGATATACACGTTTTGAGGTCCCCTGAATAAAAAAAAAAATGGTTTTCGCGACATGTTCTGTCTGTGTGTCTGTTTGGGTTCAATTTAAAGCATGAAGGAATTGAGCTAGGAGGTTGAAATTTTATATTTAAGTTAGGCACCCCCCTAGGGCGTGAAAATAAGATTTGAGAAAAATATTTTTCTTCAGGAATGAAAGTTAGAAGAAAACGCAACCAGAATTATTTCTTTAAAATATATTTTAACAGCTGACATTTCGGCTTTGTTTAAAGCCATCCTCGGAGCTGTTAGTGGTCATCCGAGGAAGGCTTTTACCAAGGCCGAAACGTAATCTGTTAAAATATATTTTTAAAGAAATAATTCTGGCTTCGTTTTTTCCAACTTTCATTCCTGATACAAATTCCACCAGCCATGAAATACCCTTATACCAGCCTTTTCCAAACTGCGAGGCGCGCCTCCCTAGGGTGACGCGGACTAGTCTAAGGGGGGCTCGAATATTGGCCACCAGGACCAATTTTCCAAATGATTGCTAGTTTTATAAATAAAATAATAAAAATCTGGGGACTGAGTTTTTAATTAAAATAATAAATATGAATAAATAATAAAAAATATTTTTATATAAATTTATATTTTTTAGTATTAAAAATGTTTGTTTTTGTATTATTTTATTAAATGTGTGTGTGTGGGGAGGGGGAGGCTTCATAAAATAATGAAATATTTAGAAGATTTCGGGACGGAGTTTATTTAAATTAATAAATATGAATAAATAAAAAAAATATTTGTATTTAGGGCCTAAATTTATATTTTTAGTATTTTTGTGTTTTTGTATTATTTTATTAAATGTGGGGGGGGGAGGGGGGGGTCATACGATTAAATATTTTTTAGGGAGGCGTTGTAACATAAAGTTTGGAAACTACTGGCCTAAAGTAAGACTCAATCTAGAAAGTTATACTATGTGTAAAACCCAAAGGCGGATCCAGGGAATATAATTTTATTTGAAATTTAATTCCAGGAAAAATTCAAAACTGTGCTAAAATTTTAGGCGAAAGGGCATAAGAAAATTTTGAAAGTCTCATGGGAGGCGGAGGGAAAAATCTGTAAGAGGGTTGAGGGTTAAATTTTTGCTTGAAATAGGGGTAAGAATAGGGGAAAGAATACACTACAACTGAACTCTTGTTGATAAAGAGTTTCAAGAAACAATTACATGATTTTTATTGTTATTTTGCATACTACTCTTTTAAGAAAATTTCCCCCCCACCCCCATGGCCTAGAGACTAGAGGTTTTGACAAATGACATTTGGAAAGTATCGTCATTAGTAGTATGAGTTTCGTAAAAGTCTATATATGGCCTAAGATACCAAAAAGATTAAAAATAAAAAATTATATATTCAATTTATTACAGAAATTTCTTTTAATTAAAAAATTAATTAAAGC
>JAKCPI010010291.1:0-14221 GCA_023213315.1 Euborellia annulipes
GGTAAATTGTTAGGTGGAAGGAATTATTAAGGAGAAAATTAGTAGAATTACGAGCACTCAATTTGGAGGCGTGAATTCGGTGTTGCATTCGAAGGAAAGTAAGAAGATAGAGGAGGGCCAAAGTGCCGATATATAAATCATTAATTTTGAGCTTAGCTCACGGGTCATAGTACCCAAACCCCGGGTCAAAGTACCCACAATTTGCGTTTGAGGGTCAGGAAGGTGACCTCCGAGAAGGCCCTGTCCACAGATGATCCTCCACGCTTTTATTATTTCGCATCGTATTGGGCCATGAGATGGACCCAATGCCATGCCATACTTAATTTTTTTTGTATTGTGTTGGGCCGCAACCCGGCTTGCAACACATGTCAATCACTCATTGCTTCGTGGTTTAGGTGGGAATGCAAACACGGTCTTCCTCTCCAATGTGAGATCGCAGACGGAACTACAGTTGATTTTTGGTAAGACTAACCTCTTGGTAGTTTAGCCTCTTGTAGGTGAAAATATAAGTCAGTTATAGGGAAAGAAATAGAATAGTTTTAAACGAAAGAAGGTGGCGAAAATCCCATTCGCTCCATTAGATTTGAATGATTAAGGGTCGAAACACTTAGTGTTGTTGACGTGCCTCCGGCGAGAGTTTTATTATTATTGAACAGAAAACCGGACGATTTATGAATAGTAATCGAAGTATATAGTTATAGTTATAATAATACAAAAAAAAAAAATATATTATTTTTTTTTTTTTTTTTGAAATATTGCGGCCGGATATAATGGAAAAATCCATTTGTCCCCTTCTATTATTACATATTCTTGCCCCTTATATTGTTTTAATTATTGTCTAATTAGTCGGCTGCAAAATGTCCGCTAATTAATTTTTTTGATTATTTATTAATTAAATAAATCTTTTTATTAATGAGATAGCATTGCCAAAGATGTCTGTTATGAAGACTCAATTAGATTTTAATTGAATATGTTTATTTATTTTTATTAATAATTTCTCCTAATTAGTCGAACTGTCTCGCAGCTAGCCTAAAAGCCAACTGATCAAATTCAGGCCCCGCGGAATATTTATAGGCCCTCTCTCTCTCGTTCACCTGCCCCCCACTAGAGTCGCTGGTGGCTCCTCTTACCGTAAGAGCTCGTCCCCGAATGACCCTCCCAGACCCCCGTCAACATATTTATAGTCAGCAAATCCCGAACCCTGCCGGTTTCCTGATTAGCTGAGCCATTTACATGCAACCTATGGAGGAACCTTTAAAAGTGAAATAAAATTTTTCTACGAGGACTTCTGTAATAAAACCAAATGTAATCTGAACCGACACGATCTCCTCTACAAAATAAGATCGATTGCCACTTTCTACGATGTATATTAGACCCGCTACACAAGAAATTCCGTCGCCTCTCAACAATCACGTTTCTTAATTTACTCCTGGACCACGTCTCAGATGCCGTACCCCTGCAAGCGCCATATCACCGTATTCTGTATTCCATACGCTACATTTTGATACCTCTGTCTGCGCTGTAGCATGAGAATTAAGACAGTTATCGACGAGATACGCGGAGATATGGAGCGTCTCTCTCTGTCCTTGTCGCACTCATAGGCTGAATACCGCCGCTAAACTTTGCCGTATATTACTCGTCTCTCTTGCCGCCCGCACTTGTCCGCTTGGATATTTAATCTTTGGCTCTCCCTCCATCCAGAGAGCCTACAAATATTAACCCCGGTCACGCCTGTTTCAACATGTGATGCCTCAAAGTCAGGCTCACGGCAACGCTCAAAATCGCCTCTCAAAATTGTTTCATTTGCCTGGAACCAATCTTAAACGCTTTCTACTGCCCTGCCGATTCTAACAAGCCCTCAACCAGTGCGCTAGCTCAACGCATTCAGTCGCAACACGCAATCAAAAATCCGACGCTTTTCAAGAAACGGAATTTTCGCTGTTTTTCGTTAATTTCAAAACGAAGCCGGGCTGCCACCGCCTGTTTCACGTATGCTACTGATAGTACTTTTTGAGCTCTTTCCGATGCTGTTGGTTCCATGTCCATTGCTCCACGGAGACCGCCACAAGAGCCGATAGAACCGATTCCAACTAGCACAACTCCTATGTAAAATTTCACCTATGCCTCACCTGGGGGCGGGGCTTGTGTGCGAACTTTTGGAAACCACCGCCGCCCCTATATAAGGCGCCACGCCGACGCTTGAAAATGAGTGCCTCGGGACCCCTCACCGAGGATGGATCCAAGTCAATTTTTTTTAAGAAAGAAGAAGTATTTTTGTATGTTCCAGTCGGGACTTAGAAAATTTCTGTCATGCTCGCTCAACACTTAGAAAATTTTCAACCGAGCTGGGACTTAGAAAAATTTCCACGATCTCGGACTTAGAAATTTTTTTCATACACTCTGGACTTAGAACAATTTTCACGTTCTCTGGACTTATAAATTTTTTTGAACGCTTCGGACTTTGAAATATTCCTGATGTCTCCACACTTTAAAATATTTTGACAACGTCATGTTTGGACACCAACCTCCTGTTCCTACTCCAACGTTGGTCTACCTTGGCCGCTCAACTCCTGCATATCGACATCCATGACCTCTCAACCTGGTTTGGTCATCCTTACTTGTACAACATCCACTGGTCTCCGGTCCTGCATCCGCATCCAGTCCTGTACTTCAACTCTCAGTAAGTGGCAACGCCCTTTCCCCTTGTTTTTCCTTTGTCTTTTCCGCATTCTTACTAAATTTATTTTTCTGTTAATGAATTATTTTTTTTTAATTTCAATAAGTTTGATTGAGTTTCATGATAGAGATCATTGGCATTGCTATTGTTGTCACGCAAGGTGAAGTAGATTTACTCCGACGTACCCCCGAGCAGTAACAGGTAGCGAAGCAGCTGTTACTGCCACCTCATTTAATTATAAGATCCATGTAATTAAATTAATTTTACATTAAATATTGTGCACCCCTAAATAAAGTCTCCTCTTTAATTAAATGTCCTGAATAAATTTGATGTTTCCAACCTTGTGTTTTTGTTATTTCTCATCCAGTGGATGACTAGCATCGTTATAGTTTATTGTTTGAGATCTTGTTTAATTACAACTTCAGCTTGTTGGATAGATTTCTTAAATTAAATGGATGCTTTGCCACAAAAAGGACTGAGATCAATGGTGGTGTCAAGTTATATATTCCAAAAAGTAGAGCATATTTTATTATGTAGCTTTTCCTATAGCAAGTATTTATACATACTTTGCTTGAAGAGTTTTCAGATTTAGAGTTTAGTTGCAAAACCGGCCAAGCAAAGTATTAGGTTGATTCATAATTATCCGCCGTATTCGTGCGCTTTTTTTGGTCAAAAATTAACAAGCTTTACCACTTCGAGAGAGAATGGAAGGCTGCTGCACAGTCATTTCAACGATCGCGAAGGAACAATAAGCGAAAGACAAGGTGGTTTTCTCGCTTCAAGTCTGTTGATACCAGCTTGGAGGACAATTCAGGAAAAGGTATCACCAGACTTGAAGGGAGAAAACCACCTTGTCTTTTGCTTATTGTTCCTTTGCGATAGTTGTAATGACTGTGCAGCAGCCTTCCATTCTTTCTCGAAGTGGTAAAGCATAATATGGCAAATATTAATATGATTTTCGATAAGTATTTCTTAAAAATAATTAAATGAAAGGTTAATTTTTGACAACAAAAAGAGCTCTAATACTGCGGATAATTATGAATCAACCTAATATAAATACTTGCTATAGGAAAAATTACATAATAAAATATGCTCTACTTTTGGATTACATAACATGACACCCCCATTGATCTCAGTCCTTTTTGTGGCAAAGCATTCTTTTAATTTAAAAAAGAACTTGGCGTTCATTTGTTTTCCCGAGTCGAAATCGAACGCCTGGTTTGAACCTTTTAGTCCTGAATTCCCTTGTTATTTGATGGGATGTTATTTATTTACAATTTTGTGAAAGCCTACTGATTCTACCAGGAGAATTAGAAGATTCAAACCAGTACTTGAACGCCTGGTTTGAACCTTTTAGTCCTCAATTCCTTCGTTATTTGATAGGATTAAAATTTGGTTAAAGCCTACTAAACCTACCAGGAGAATTAGAAGATTCAAACCAGTATTTGAGTCAAAATTGAAAGCCTGGCTTGAGCCTACTAAACCTGCCAGGAGAATTAGAAGGTTCAAACCAGTACTTGAACGCCTGGCTTGAACCTTGCAGTCTTCAATTGAGGACTAAAAGGTTCAAGCCAGGCGTTCGATTTTGACTCGGGAAGTACTGGTTTGAATCTTCTAATCCTCTCGGGTAAAAATTAAAAACAGTGCGATCTCAGCGCCAAAGCTTTAATAGATGAACACCTTTCATTTTCTTTCATTCCTTGGATATTTGGATTTATTATCGATAAAAAAGAAGTAAGTTTTAAGTTTTATTTTCATTTTTTTCATTAATTTTCTTTATTATTATTAATTATTTTTATTTATTTAAGGGTCAACGTTATAAAAACAAGCCAAAACAAAATGTTAAGGTTAGCTGTTATTTTTATTTTTATTTTTATTTTTTTTATATAGATGTAATCTTATATTCTATTTAAGGTTGTTCGGATAGTACATCGTAAGTCATAATAGAATCTAAATTTTTTTTTAAATAAAATTAAAAATTTGAATGCCAAAATTCCTTATTATAATTTAGTCGTGACCTATCATAGTTTATAATTGGATTAAGTTAATAATTTAATTACCAAAAATAATAAATGAATGACTTTCGACTTGAGCAGTATTTCACGTAATATAGAACTGGCAACACTGCATTCATCAACTATCTATTTTAAATCTTAAACGCCTTAAATTTTATTTTATTTAATATATTACAATGTTTAATGCAAATCAGTTTAAACACAATGGACGATTTGGCGAGAAAAAATATTGTAAAATTGAAAAAAAAAATGTATCTGACATAGAGATAAGACACTTATGTTATGCGACGTTGCCAGGCTGGTCTGACTCTCGAGAATTCATTATTTTTAAATATTAGCGACTGTCATTTTGGAGAATTTTTTGACTTTCTTGTTAAAATATCTTTAAAAGCGGTCGGCAGAAACTTTTGATTTTATTTTTAATATATTCCTCGGAAGTGAATTAATAAAATGTAAGTTTTTTTGTTTTTGTATCTATTGCAGAGGTGGCTATATAATTCGATATGTGTGCGTTTCGTCGTTATTCCCCATAGGCTACATGTTAAATTTCAATTTTTAAAATTAATTACACGATAACCCTGTGTCAGATCTGCTTCAAAATTTTATTTTATACGTATTTGATAGTGATTAATAACATATTAAAAAATTAGCTTTTAATCAAGGAAAGTGCTTTAATGTCCGAACAACCTTAATTTTTTCAATTATATTCATTATAAATTTTAGTTGTAAAAACACATTGGCCTGAAGAAGCCACTTTAATTTTAATAAATGAATACAAGGAACATTGGCCATTCATGTCATTTTGAAAGGTAAGAAGACAAATTAAAAAAGATTATAAATTTATAAAATTAATTTATATATTTTTCACATTTCCAGAGAACTAAATGAAGTTCTTACTGAAAAGAAAAATATTTTTCCACACGTGATAGCTAATGGTATAGGCCTACATATACAGTCAAGATAAAAATTAATGTGATTTATTTTAGAGATGGAAACTCATTTTTACATCCATATTTTCTTTAAAACAATTTCAGTAATGAATCTCCAGAAATATTGAAATCGACACGAAGAGCATTTGGAATTTTTAAAATATTTTAAATATATGTTATCTTATTCTCAAATTAAAGAAAATTGATATTTAAACAAAAAATATTTTATTTAAAGATTAATTTGATTTTCCTTTTATTTAAGAATTTAATTGTAGCGAAATGAAGAGCAAAACGTGAAGATCCATCAAAATCTCGACATCGAATTTTTGACATGAATCCAATACTTTCTCTCTATATATATTAACATATATAGATGTAAGAGAAAGTAAAAAATTTCGAATGTGGAGTGCCAAGTTGTATAAATTAGCAAAGAGGTATGCTTGTTTTTTGGCAATGAGAAAAATAACTTTTAGAGTGTTTTCTTCAAATATTTCGATGGCATTTAATAGGACTTCTTCATCAGCGGTGAAGTGCTATTAAATGTCTTCGAAATATTTGAAGAAAACACTCTAAAAGTTATTTTTCTCATTGCCAAAAAACAAGCATACCTCTTTGCTAATCTAACAAAATTATCAGAACTTTTTTGTCACTCTGTATATATGTATATAAACAAATTTTAAATGAGAATTCATAGGCCTAAACTAGGATTCCAGCATTCAGTACTGCTGGTCGTAATAGTAGATCTGGTAGACTTAAACTAGTATTTCGAATACCTGGTCTGAGTCTAAACATGTCAAAAAGGGACATAAGTAGACTTGTTAGAACCAAACCAGACTATCAAATTCCCATAGAAACCATGCTTTCAAATCCTAGTTTGATTCTGTTAAGTCTACTTAGACAACAATTAGATTCTGAGGTTTTGTAGACTCAAACCAGGCGTTCGATTTCGACTCGGGATCTGCTTCAAAATTTTATTTTATACGTATTTGATAGTGATTAATAACATATTAAAAAATTAGCTTTTAATCTAACAAAGTGCTTTAATGTCCGAACAACCTTAAAAGATCAATGAAAATCAACAAAATACATTAAATATTATTAGCTACCGTTCTGACATCTCTTGGCAAATTTTTGAATTACCGGTACTTGATTTTTGGGCATACTTTTTATCGCACACTACGCCATCTTTTCGGGAAAAACATGCGTAACAACTTCGCTCCCAGCCCACGGGGCGTGGTGTAGAGGTTAGCGTGCTAACCTCATATACCAAACGTCGCGGGTTCGGACCCCAAGCAGTCCGATGGTTTTATTTAAGCCATCTGGATACCAGATGGCTTAAATAAAAATGCCTGGACCCTAATATATATAAATTCATAAATAACGGTTATCGTAAATGTCTTAAATGGCCTGAGCTGCCGAAAAGACAGTGTGAATGTGTGTGTGAGTGTGAGTGTGAATGAGAAAAAAGTGTGAATGTTTTTTTTTATTAAAAAAAAAAAAAAAAAAAAAAAAAAAAAAAAAAAAAAAAAAACTTCGCTCCCGTTCCCTCTTAAGTAATGAAATAAAAATGCAGTAGCTATCTATTTATTATCTTCTTGCAAAAAGAATTTAAACATCTCATAATATAAAGATTTTGTAATTTTTTTTTAGGTAGGCTTATGGGTTTTCGAATCTATCTAATGAATAAATTAATAAAGAATTATATATATCATGTGTTGGTCCATGAGGTAATTATGAAAAACATATAACCAAGTATTTATTAATTTAAATAAGCGAAAAATGTAGATACCGCCGGGAGTTGCACCACGGATCTTGTCGATTTACGCTCAACATGCCCTACTGTTGGACCACAGTACGCACTCGCTTATTTAAATTATGATAGATCGCTGATTTCAGTCTACTAGAGAAACGCCGCTCAAATCAAGCGTTCAGATTTCTCCGTTACTGAGGCGCGATCTAGATGGACGTTTTGAGAAATTAACTCAATTATGCAATTAATAAATAAAGAATTATATATATCATGTGTTGGTCCATGAGGTAATTATCTCAAAATTCTCAAAACGTCCATCTAGATCGCGCCTCAGTAACGGAGAAATCTGAACGCTTGATTAGAGCGGCGTTTCTCTAGTAGATTGAAATCAGCGATCTATCATAATTTAAATAAGCGAGTGCGTACTGTGGTCCAACAGTAGGGCATGTTGAGCGTAAATCGACAAGATCCGTGGTGCAACTCCCGGCGGTACCTACATTTTTCGCTTATTTAAATTAATAAATACTTGGTTATATGTTTTTTTGAATAAATTAATTTTATAGATGCGATCTTTACCATTCATGTTATTGTTGTTTTAAATATACAATTGGCATTTCTAGGGTCGCTAAGTAAAAAAAACCTACCATTTAAAGCCCAATTTTTTTTTTTTTGTTAAAATGTATTTTTTTTTATTCTAAGTTATTCTTTCTATAGAAAACTAAACCTCATTAAAATGCAACCCCTATTTGTTTTCTTTTCTTAAATCTTGAATAATTTCATATCTATCTATAAAATTCCATCTCGTTATTATGCAAACATTCACTGATTTTTATTTCGAGTTTAAACATCATTGCAACACAATAAATATAAAATAAGAGTTAGCTTTTGATTGCGAGTTTGCATGACTTTCGCTTTGAAACTTTTTCTTACCCTAATACTTGCAAGGATATAAATAAATAGGCCTTCTCACCAAAAGCCTATTTACTTCCTTCATCTCAATCCTCATAACTACATAAAACAGGATATTCAAATTAAAAAGTTTTTAAAGCTAATCAAAATTTTAAACTAATCCTTAATCTTTCAAGAAAAGAATAAGCAAAAATAATAATAATAATGCATAAACTTGCAAATTTTATTAATCAAATTTTGAATTTAATAAAAATTATCATATCTAATTTAATTCTCTTTGTTCTAAACAAAAGTTTATAAGTATTTTTTTTTTAAGAACAAAATAATTTACTTTGTGAGATTTTTCTGGATCTTATAATTCTGTTCTTCCTTTAAAGAAATTTTTACAAATACAGTAGTTTTAAAAATTTTTTAGTTTTTCATGATTGTATTTTTGGCAAGGTTTTCTCAGTACTACTTAACAAATTTGGCAATTTGTGTCATTTACTAGGGCTGAAATTTCTACTCAAGGTGGAGAATTTTATAAATTTGAATAAATTAATAAATAGAAAAGTGAATCCCTTATCCTTGGATTATGAAACTAGAGATTCAAGGGCGGTCCTAGCCTTACATTTTGGGGGGGGTCACTGTTTTTTTTTTTTTTTTTTATAGTAGAAATAAATGGGCCTGGACCCCAATAAATATATATTAATCAAATATGAGTATATATATGGGAAAAAAGTGTATGTTAAAAAAAAGAAGATTTTGGGGGGGGGGTCACGACCCCCTTGAGCTCCCCCTCTGGGACCGCCCTTGTAGAGATTTGGAGATTCGTTCTCTTTAAAGAAAATGGCATTATTATTTTATTTAAATACAAATTTTCATTTCTTATACTAATTTTCAATTAACCGTACTTAAAATTTCTCTTTTTCAACATTAAATAATCCCATTTGGATACAAAGAATGCCTGGATCCCAAATATATAAATTCCTTAACGGTTATCGACAAAAGTCTTAAATGGCCTGAGTTGCCGAAAAGACTGTGTGAATGTGTGAGTGTGAATGTTTAAAAACAAGAAAAAGAATTTTATTGAATATTTAAATTTACTAATTATTTTTAGAGTAGGCCCCTATAGCCTACCTTAATATAAATTTGTTTTTCACAAATGACCTTCACATGTTTTGTTCTAAAGCCCTTTGAGATGAACTTTTTTCTCTTCATTTTCAGCCTCAGGTATATTTTTAGCTTCCCACTTTTCGCTTTTATTCTTTTTACATGAGGGTGCAAAGAAAGCAATTCCATCACTTTTAAAAAAGAATTACTTTTTTTTTTTATTTTTATACTATTGATTCAGTGTGTAAATTCTTGACACATCCTTTAGGAAATTTTATATACAAGTTGTCCACTACTTGCAAATTAGATATCTCTATTATTCAAAATATTTTATCATCTCTTCTCCTACCCCCATAAAATGTTTACCACTTTATTATGGCATAATTCTCATACCATTTCACGCTGCTTGTACTCTATTTTGAGTTATATTTGGCTTCTTATTACAATAATAATTCTTAGGGGAAAGAGAGAGAGGCGACACCCTCCTTATATATTCCCTTAAAGAAAGCCTTATGGAAGATAAGTGCCGCAGCTTTCTTCCCAAATAATGCCTTTATAATCACAACTAATGAAAATGCACTAATCGTAAAAATCCTCTAATTTTATTTATTTTAAAATATTTAGACTTTGTCCCTTAGAGCAGAGACGTGACTTGTTTTATAATCCAAGCGTCATTTGTTCACTTCGCCAGCTGAAAAATAAAACTTATTTAAATGTATTACAATTAATTTAATTTTACTTAAAAAATAATGATCGGATGACTCTTTTACACTGAGCAAACATATTCTAAATTGTAAAGGACGAATCTTTTCTTGTTATATCAATATTTTATATTAAAAATAACAAATTTTGTGCAGAAATTAATAAATTTCATTAAAATAATTAAAAATCTGGTGTCGCACAGTCCGAGTGTGTGAATCCCTGTGTGTCCCTAAAGGTTCACTATGCAGACTTAGCAACTAAATTCCAAACTTGACCACGCGATTCATAGGTGGCGCTGAGCTATGAATGCTTCCACATTAGTAAAGTGTACTTCAAACAATTTTAACGAAAAAATTCCCTGATATACTTTTTAAAGAGCATCAAAAAAATAGTTGATTTATGAATTTTAATCAAAATCGTTAGAAAAAAAACTGAAAAAGTACATCAGTATAGTACTAATACTTTGTAGCCGATTTTGTTCAAAAGCATATTTTCAGCCCTTAGTTCCGATTCGAATTTTTAGCTGAATCATATACTTATAGAAGGAACCGGAGAATAAAACCAGCATATATAATAGACGCCTTTCACATCAATTTTATTCCGTAGGTATTTCGACAGGCAGACGCTAGTATCCACGGAATAAAATTGATGTGAGTGGCGTCCATTACATGCTGGTTTATTCTCCGTTTCCTTTTATTTTATCATAGTGTTAAAAATCAAATAGAGACACTATCTGGGGAGTGAGGGTAAAAACTCTTCCCAAAATATCTATATTATTGATAATATCCAACTTTTTTTATATTAACCTTTCCAAGTGTTAAAATATTAAATTTTATATTTTGAATATTTTGCTTTTAAGTATAGGCCTATACAGGTAATATTTTCGATCTAATGATCTTGCTTGCCGAAACATAAAAAAAACTTTCAGAAAAATAAAGTTCATTTTTTTATTAAACATTTCATTATTTTTGTATGCCACATAAACGACTGAATTTTTTTACTAACACTGCGTTAGACGTCGATTCAACTATCTTGAAAAAAGTCAATTTGCCGGGTTTTTTTTCGTGGTCTAATTCTGCTAGCAAGTTTCCATCCCCTTGAATAAGGGCTGAAGACAGGTCATCCATATGCTAAAGGCGTCTCTTCTACATCTCACCTTGGCAACTTCTTGCCTCTTCACTCTCTCTCTCCCTCTCTCTCTTTCTCTTTGCATTAAATAATCTTTTCCTGTCCCGTCAGCCTTCCTTTATGATTCTAATGTTGATTGTAACACCGAGCGTCCAAATTACGACCAGATATTGTTTGCCCACGCCCGGAATCTGTCCTGGAAACTGGAAACTGGAGCCCACAATAGACGCCGCTGGCCATTTCCATGATAAAAGCGGGGTTCATGCGTCGCCAGGTCTTATGTCCACAAACACACTCGCGCACCCTCGCACACAGACACTCTGTATATGAACAACTTTTGACCCTAGGCAACCCAACAAACGTAGAGACTACAATTTAACTTTGTCTCTCTCTCTCTTCCAGAGTATAAATTAGGTTTATTATTAAATAAAACTACAAAAATAGACAGTCATATAAACTACACGGGGATGATATAATTTATTCTCTTAAAAATACAATGAGAGAAAAATTAGAAAGATAAAGTGGATTTATTTTATATCCAACATGAAAATATATTTTACGATCACAAAATTAAAATATCGATCTAAAAAATTTATTAACAATAAATGTACCATCAATTTTAAATAACATAAAATAGAGCGTTAATAAACAACGAAAATACTTTCTCTTTAGATACTTAACATTTTGTTTTTATACTCATAAAATTTGATATTTGAATACCACTTATTAATATTTCGAACAAAATTATTTTTTAATATTTGTTCATTTGAAGATATTGCCTTTACTCTTCTCTCTCTTTATATTCATTACGTCAGACTGACGTTCTGTGACCTTCTGCTGCAACCCTTACGAGCTGTCTCCATTTGACACGCTCTTGGACCTCTTAGAATAGTCCACAAAATAGATAATAAGATAATAATATCCAATAAATACCTCGATTCGGACTTGACTAGTCTTAGGAATTTAATATATTTTGTGAGTATGTATATTTGTCGGTTGTGGAAGTGGCTGTAATTATTGATGTGATCAGTGACAGGAGGTGAAAGCCAGGACGGAGTAGTTTCTCCACCAATCAAACTCCAAATTTACAAAGTGTCGGTCTTACTAACTTTATTGGATCAATATCAGGTAATAGGGAGTTGTCATATGTTGTGAATATATTAAATATTTCACCATATGTTGACGAAGACTTGTTAATAGAAGTAGTCTATTTCTTATATTTGATGGAGGTGGATAGCTGAGATTAGGGATGAAATACAAGTATTAATACTTACTCGATACTTTTCTTTCGATACCAAGTACTTTTGGAATCGATACTTTGGAATCGAGTACCAAGTAGGTATCGGTACTCAGTATGCACGTACTCGATGATTAGTTAGGTAGGAAGAACATTTACATTTTATTTCGTAAATTTGTACTTATTTAGAAATAAGTGGAATGGCTTCTACCACTGTATTTTAGATACGGTAAAAGTATCGATACCTCAGGGTATTCGTTTCATCCCTAGCTGAGATGGAGATGTAAAGGTTTCTGGTTTTCCAATGAGCGAGCAGCTAATATTGTTTCAATTTATTAATTCATTGATGTGCTAGGTCCAACGTTTTTGGTCACATATAGGACATCATCAGGTCCAAGGCATTATTAACATATTGATCCTCCAATGATTACACTAGTCGACAAGGTTTTTTTCACAAGAAATCTGATAAGTGATCCTGAGTACATTTTTTCATTCTGAATTCAGATATGTGAAGTTAGAATTTTTCCATCAATGCAGCCAAAATTTTTTCTTTAAAAATATATATTTCAACAGCTGACGTTTCGGCTTTTGGTCAAAGCCATCCAAAATTTTGGCTGCATTTTCTTCCAACTTTCATTCCTAATACAAATTTCACCAGCCATAAAATACCCTTATACTTAAAAATTTTACTTAACTGATTTCTCACTTCTCTTTCTGTACCATCTATGTAGAGAAATACAATGCCATTCTTTGTTTTTGCTGGTGTGGTCTGATGGCCTGGTGAACAGGGAAGCTCATTGATGCTAAATTAGAGTCTTGAATTTTTTTCCTTGCCAGTGTTATACTGTACATTACCTATTATATAATAAATCTTCTTGTTTATTGACGAGTTCAAAATCAGTGAGCATTTGAAATATTTCTTTTTAATTAAAATGTTTATTTTTTTTTATTATATGTAAAAACACATATATCAGAGTAAATTAACTCATAAGCATATATAATATTAATCATAAAAAATCACACCATAAAGAGGATTCCTGTGTTATAAAAAAAAATAGTATAATATTAGACTAGTTTTATTTTTCATTTTTTTTTTAGTAGACATATTTGCATACAAATTATAATTGTTTGTACGCTAAAGTTTTTGATGGACGAAGGGCTTTTGAAATTTACAGCCCTCGCGGCGCGCAAAACTTCTCTCTTAAACTGGTGTAAAGATGTTTTCAATTTGAGTTGAGCTTTCCAAGATATTGAATGAATTTTTCGGTGAAAGAGGGCTTATTAAATATGCCTCCTGTTAGGTTGTAGGGCGTCATCTTGCCAAGAACAAATTTATTTTTGCCACTCTCATTTCACCAATTAATAAAATCGCACCTTGGGTTTTATTAGTTCAAAAAGGGCTAAAGAAGGGAAAGGAATGAAAAGGGATTGGAAATCCAAAGTGAAATATTTGTTATATTTGGAGATTATGAGTATCATTTCAACTTCTAAGGCGATCATTGGTAATTTAATGGCGCCAGCCAAGGGGTCTCTAGTTCTCAAAAATTAATTATAAGCAATAATATTTTATTAATTATTCACATCTGAAGTATTTAAAAATTCCGTCCATATTTATTTTAATTAATTAGCCTTCGGCGGGCTTCGCCTGTGGATTTCTCGGCTAATATTTCGGCATGTTCTGTCCATCCTCAATACATTAAATTATACAATTGTAGAGTGTATTAATTTGATGCACTGAGGGATGGATTGCGCTAGGCATTCCGAAATATTTGCCAATAAAAT
>JAKCPI010010292.1:0-14074 GCA_023213315.1 Euborellia annulipes
AATTGGCCCGGCACCGATCCAAAACTCGCCGTGTATGGGGAAACCGAGTTGGCTCGGCGACCGTTAGTTGGCTCGGTTGGATTTCCATCCGAGCCAAAATCCACAGAGCCAAGTCCACGAGCCTTGGATTTGTCCTCGCCGTGTATGGTAGTTCTCCGAGCCAAGCCAAAACTTGTGCAGCGTTGCCAGATCCATATTTATTTTTTTAGATCCTTTTGATATTTTTTCTTAAATTTTCTGAAGAAATTTTAATTAGAATAATTATTTAAATATTTTTTAAATCATTTTTTTTTAATAAAAATTTTGAAAAAGTACTAAAATTAAGATAATTATGAGTGACATGTCATTTGTTGGGAGAAGTTCAAATGATCATTCATCCCGCATTTTTCGGAGCAATTTTGCATTTTGATTCAATGACCCACAAAATGTCCTACATTTAATTTGTAACCGTTTCTTCACTTGTGTTTAAGATTTAAATAAAAATTTTCTATTTTTAAAAATTATTTAAATTATTTATGATATGAAAGATGACATTATATTGGGATATTTTTATGTAATTTTTCATTTTGTTGTATTAAACGAAATTCTTTTTCAAAAAAGGGACAGATGTAACGAGCTACAAAAGGTTTTTTTCCTTCTATAAGGGATTTAAATAAACATTTTTTATTTATTATTTATATGGTGACATATTTTCTGATATTTTTAAACAATTTTTTTTGTCTTATTAAACAAAATCATTTAATAAATTCTATTTGTTTTTTCTTGTTGTATCTTCCTTTTAAAAAAATATATATTTTTTTGGCATTTTTATTTTGTTGTATTAGGCACCGATTTGACAATTTACTAAGAGACTAACCATTATTTACTCTTAAATGTCAAATTTCAAACGGGCCTGCTTGGCTCGGCCGTGTATGACCCCCTATTTTGGATCGGTCGAAAAATGGACTCGCACAAATTGGCTCGGTCTAATTGGACCTGCCGTGTATGGCCGCCTTAAGAGTAATATTCCTAATTTTGATTGGTGGGGCTTCTACTAGCCTATTTATGTAGAATAGACCCCACTGCCAATAATGATGGAATATCGACCGAAACGTCGACAAGCGTGTAAAATAAAGCGAAATTATTTCTTTTGGCTGCCTTGAATCTCCTCACTACTCATTATACATTCAACCACTTCTCCTGAAATTAATATTAAATATCAGGCAATTAAAATGAATGCCATGTGGAGAGGGAAACAAGTACGTACTTTTCCAATATACGAACCTTTTTCTTTCAAAGAAAAAAAAAAAAAAAACAATATTCACAATTCAGCAATTCTATTTTGAAATGTTATCCCCAACGGAATAGCGTTATTTATTTGAGGGTGAAAACACATACGGAATAGAAACAGAAGGAAACCCTTTGTAAAGCCTTTGAGCCCCCCCCCCCCCCCCCCCCCCTCGTCTTAGCTTACGAAAGAGAAATCATGTTCTAAACTGACAAGTTGCTTGATTTACAGTGAGAGTGAGTGAGTGAGTGAGTGAGTGAGGGTTCAATGTAGCTGCTGCTGCTGCTATGTTTTATACTCTCACAACTTGAAGGGATTATATTAAGGTTAATATGAATATCGACTAACTTATAAGTTAGATTACCTTACTATTATTAAACTCGCATTTCAAAATGTTTATTACGAGAAATTAAATATTAATGAGATGAGAAAGTTTGGTTGGTGATCGTTAATTTTCAATTAAACCTCTCCTTTCAAAAAAAAAAAAAAAAAATAAATAAATAAATTATTTATTAAAAAACGTTTCGACTACTTATTATGCAATCATTTTCAAGTTACTCCGACTTAAGCGAACTAACCTCTAATAGAATTTATATGTACTGAAGTTAGCAACATATACAATCATTCTCATTAAGATAGACACCATCCAAAATATATTTTGCCCTCGGGGCCAAGGTCTTTAAAATACACAGGTTGGCCAAAAACTAGTAAATAAACAATTTTCCGGTCACAGTTTTTGATTGGTCCACGTCATGAAGCTCCTCCTTGCTTGTATTTTTCTATGTGGCAGCATTGTTGACTGCCTATAACCTAGTTCACATTCATTTTGTTTTGTTTGCAAATTTTATAGTTTCTGACTAAACTAATTTAGACCCCGATATTTATTCCGCTTTATTAATAATATACCGTATATAAATATTTATAAATGGTTTGTTCCGAAAGATCTTTTTACAAAAAGAGGAGCCCCATGACGTCACTCCCTTGGAATGAAAAAAATGTAAACAAACCGAGTTTGACCCCCCCTGCTCGGGGTATGGCGTAGAGGTTAGCGGGCTAACCTCGTATACCAAACGTCGCGGGTTCGGACCCCAGGCAGTCCGATGATTTTATTTAAGTCAATTGGATACCAAATGGCTTAAATAAGAATGCCTGGACCCCCTATATGTATATTTATATAATAACGGTTATCGTCTAAAGTCTTAAGTGGCCTGAGTTGCCGAAAAGACTGTGTGAATGTGTGTGTGAGTGTGAGTGTGAATGAGAAAAAGTGTGAATGTTTTTTTAAATTAAAAAAAAAAAAAAAAGATAGACACCATCATGAAAAAAAGTGTTTACATAAAAAGCATGATTATTCAATAAGTTTTTTTTATTATTGTATTATATTAATGGAGTAATTCAATAAATTGTATTTTTATACCATCTTTGTTAAAAAAATCAAAAAATTCAAAAAACTTATTGTAAGAATCATGCTTTGATGATGGTGTCTAACTTCATAGGAATGATTATATATGTGACTAACTTCATTGCATATAAAATGCTACTAACGTCAAGTAGGTGTCCCTTATAAGTTATTTTTTTTTTTTGTTTCCAAGAAAAATGTGCTATCCAACAGGAGTAAACTCCCAATTAGTGGATAGCACTACAAATATTGTATATAAGTTCGCTTGAATCGGAACGAGTGATATGTACTTGAAAACGACTGCAGAATAAATAGTCGAAACGTTGTACAGTATTAAATAATTAATATAAAATGTGGTCTATAATTAAAAACTCACATATTATAATAATAGATTGAATAAGGAACGCTATGAGCAGGGATAAAAAACCTTTATATTATTTCGTCGATGTCCCGGAACGCATCGAGTATTGTTTTGAATCTTGGTCGGCTGTTTGCACACCTTGACAGTCTTTTAGCTATATACAGCTCTTTAGCTATATCATGGGCGTATATAAAAATTTTTTTTCGGGGGGAGGGGGGCGCTTAACTCAAAAAATTTTTCTGCGGGAAAAATTTTTTTTTAAAGAAACTAAATTTTTACCGGTCTGCAAAAAAGCACTTTTTCTTTAGCGGAACCTTAGTTTTCCATCCTGCGGAAAAATTTTTTCCCGTTAAACATTTTATCTTTTTTTTTGTCTGGGTTCGATTTAAAGCATGAAGAAATTGAGCTAGAAGGTTTAAATTTTATATTTAAGTTAGACACACACCCCCCTGAAAATAAGCTTTTAATCAAAATCGGCCACTGATGCACTTTTACAGTTTTTTTTTTTTAGATTTTCTCAAAATTCGGTCTAATTAAAATTCAAAAATCAATTATTTTTTACATTCTCTTTAAAATTAAAATCTTGAACAGAGCCGCAGTGGCACCGTCTCTACTGTTGGCCGGTAGGTATATATTGAAATAAAATTTAAAAAAAACTTTTTTTTCAATTTTTTATTAATAGTTGAGGCTGACTGCTTTGCAAAGATCAGTTTCGATTTTTAATCATCACGTGCAATTTCTGGACAGAATATTCTTTTATAAAGATATTGAAAACAATATTTGTGTGTGTTGTATTTAATAAAATGTTTAAATACTTAAAAAAATCTTATAAATAAATAAATATATTTAATAGTATAACTTGAAGAGAGCCGCAGTGACACCGTCTCTACTGTTCTCCGGTAGGTTTTTTATTGAAACAATTTTAAAAATTTCTCAATTTTTTATTAATGCTGGAGGCTTACTGGTTTGCAAACATCAGTTTCGATATAATATCATCGTCAGAGCCTATAATAAATTTTTTTTACATTAGATACTTATATTCAACTTCCATCTTGCCACCATTAGGATTATATATATACATATACATTTGACTTACAACTATACTTTACATTTCATTACAATATATTATTTAATTTAAAAACAATATTTACCTCAAGCTATTATCAGAATCACAAATTCTAATGAATAATTTCATTTTTTTGAATTTCCAAGATGTTGGCCAATTTTTTAAAACAAATTTAACAAAAATATTTGCGTGTTATAAGGATATATTACAACTGTAAGAAAATGAATTATTTTTATATTGGCCAACATCTTGGAAATTCAAAAAAATGAAATTATTCATTAGAATTTGTGATTCTGATAATAGCTTGAGGTAAATATTGTTTTTAAATTAAATAATATATTGTAATGAAATGTAAAGTATAGTTGTAAGTCAAATGTATATGTATATATATAATCCTAATGGTGGCAAGATGGAAGTTGAATATAACCCGAGTCGAAATCGAACGCCTGGTTTGAGTCTACAAAACCTCAGAATCTAATTGTTGTCTAAGTAGACTTAACAGAATCAAACTAGGATTTGAAAGCATGGTTTCTATGGGAATTTGAAAGTCTGGTTTGGTTCTAACAAGTCTACTTATGTCCCTTTTTGACATGTTTAGACTCAGACCAGGTATTCGAAATACTAGTTTAAGTCTACCAGATCTACTATTACGACCAGCAGTACTGAATGCTGGAATCCTAGTTTAGGCCTATGAATTCTCATTTAAAATTTGTTTATATACATATATACAGAGTGACAAAAAAGTTCTGATAATTTTGTTAGATTAGCAAAGAGGTATGCTTGTTTTTTGGCAATGAGAAAAATAACTTTAAGAGTGTTTTCTTCAAATATTTCGAAGACATTTAATAGCACTTCACCGCTGATGAAGAAGTCCTATTAAATGCCATCGAAATATTTGAAGAAAACACTCTAAAAAGTTATTTTTCTCAATGCCAAAAAACAAGCATAGGTACCTCTTTGCTAATTTATACAACTTGGCACTCCACATTCGAAATTTTTTACTTTCTCTTACATCTATATATGTTAATATATATAGAGAGAAAGTATTGGATTCATGTCAAAAATTTGATGTCGAGATTTTGATGGATCTTCACGTTTTGCTCTTCATTTCGCTACAATTAAAAAAATTCTTAAATAAAAGGAAAATCAAATTAATCTTTAAATAAAATATTTTTTGTTTAAATATCAATTTTCTTTAATTTGAGAATAAGATAACATATATTTAAAAAATTTTAAAAATTCCAAATGCTCTTCGTGTCGATTTCAATATTTCTGGAGATTCATTACTGAAATTGTTTTAAAGAAAATATGGATGTAAAAATGAGTTTCCATCTCTAAAATAAATCACATTAATTTTTATCTTGACTGTATATGTAGGCCTATACCATTAGCTATCACGTGTGGAAAAATATTTTTCTTTTCAGTAAGAACTTCATTTAGTTCTCTGGAAATGTGAAAAATATATAAATTAATTTTATAAATTTATAATCTTTTTTAATTTGTCTTCTTACCTTTCAAAATGACATGAATGGCCAATGTTCCTTGTATTCATTTATTAAAATTAAAGTGGCTTCTTCAGGCCAATGTGTTTTTACAACTAAAATTTATAATGAATATAATTGAAAAATTAAATAGAATATAAGATTACATATATATATATAAAAAAAATAAAAATAAAAATAACAGCTAACCTTATCATTTTGTTTGGGCTTGTTTTTATAACATTGACCCTTAAATAAATAAAAATAATTAATAATAATTAAGAAAATTAATGAAAAAAAATGAAAATAAAACTTAAAACTTACTTCTTTTTTATCGATAATAAATCCAAATATCCAAGGAATGAGAGAAAATAACGAAGAATGAAAGGTGGTCATCTATTAAAGCTTTGGCGCTGAGATCGCACTGTTTTTAATTTTTACCCGAGAGGATTAGAAGATTCAAACCAGTACTTCCCGAGTCAAAATCGGACGCCTGGCTTGAACCTTTTAGTCCTCAATTGAAGACTGCAAGGTTCAAACCAGGCGTTCAAGTACTGGTTTGAATCTTCTAATTCTCCTGGTAGAATCAGTAGGCTTTCACAAAATTGTAAATAAATAACATCCCATCAAATAACAAGGGAATTCAGGACTAAAAGGTTCAAACCAGGCGTTCGATTTCGACTCGGGAAGTATCTAATGTAAAAAAATTTATTATAGGCTCTGACGATGATATTATATCGAAACTGATGTTTGCAAACCAGTAAGCCTCCAGCATTAATAAAAAATTGAGAAATTTTTAAAATTGTTTCAATAAAAAACCTACCGGAGAACAGTAGAGACGGTGTCACTGCGGCTCTGTTCAAGTTATAGAAGAAACCTCCGTCCCAGAATCTTCATTCAATATTTAATAGTTATTGAGTATCTCCTAAGCACGAGTTTTTAAAAAATCGACTTGAAAGTCGAAAAGTCGGCTTTCAGAAAAGATTAATCGATTACGATAATCAAAAAATACCAAGTCGATTTCAAAATCGGAAATCGACTTTTCGAGCAACTTTTCCATCCCTAGTTCATGAATAGAAAATACTAGTCCCGCCCAGCTTGCTTGTCTTTTATTATTCATATGCCCCTAATTTCCAAACACCGTTTCAAGTATTTATAGCCTAAATCTGGTTTAACAAAAGAATTTGTAGTCTCAAGATATAAAAGGAAGTGTTCTTTTAAGAACCATAAAATTGTCAGATGTAACTCAAAGAAGAGGGTGAAGGAAAGGAACTCAGAGAGGTGTCACATTTTTTTAATCCATTTTATTAAAAAAAAAAGCAATTACGCCCCTTCACCCCTCACCACCGCCGCCGTTCTTTCCACAAATGTTTTTGTCGTCAGCTGCGTCTGACAAAAAAGTGAAAATCTCCTTTACTTTTTATTCTAAATGAATTAACAAAATATTATAAAAACTAATATTTTTTTTCATTAAAATTTGTTTTAGAAACAATTGAATTTTGATTGTTATAAAAAAAAGTTTAGCGAATTTTACTTGACTGAATCTCAACTGATACTCAACTACCATATTTTATTTTAATGTTCTATGCCAAATCAGGTGCAATTTCTGGATAGATTAATCTTTTAAAAAATCTGGTGTGACTGATTGCACCCAACTTTCTCTTACCGAAGGTCCTTGTCACACCAGATTTTTTGTGTCCATATCTGTTTAGTTTCGGTCGATATATTATAATTCAAGATATAAAATTTTTAAACAGAAAACCACTTTTTTGGATTCATGGGGCCCCGAAGCATGTATTTCCATCAAAATCTTTGACATCGAATCCAATACTTTCTTTATGTAGGTAAGAGAAAGTAAAAAGATTTCAGAGTAGATCTAGATGATAATGAAGAAATGGTCAAAGAAAATGTAAATACTTATGAATAGTAGATATATTTAAAGTGAAAATAATATTTTTTGCTCTCAGGAAATTCTTCTGCCAAATACAAGAATACAAACAATATAAAATTTTTCAACGAAATTACACTATCTCAGAGACTTCATTTGGGGGTGGCAGGGGGGAGGCAATTGCCATTGCAATCTAAATTTTAAAACATTTCAACAAATGACACCTAATTGCTATGATTGCTCAGTAAGCAGGAAAAGTAAAAAAATTTTTAATACCTTTTATTTGTATATTTGCAATGTATATTTTATTATTTTTTCTAAAAATAAAAAAAATGTTGACCAGGTCCTGAGGAAGGAGGCGATTAGCACCCGAAACGTCGATGAGCACAGTGAAATAAAGTAGCGTTTTATTTCTCGTCTTGGCTGCCTACATAGTATCAATAATATAGAGGTATATATATTTATATGTGTATAAATTAGTAGCACAGGAGTAAAAAAGTTTCCACCTCCAAGCAAAAACTAAAATGACGTCACGGTTCTATTTCCTTGACGGGCCGCCCGCTTTCAGTCCTCCTGGACCCCCTATTTACTTTTCCCAAATCTCCCACTGCCAAATCTGACCTAACAATTTTTACTTTTTATGATTTTTTATTTGAAAGAATCTTCTCCCGTATAATCATTGTAATGCAATGATGTAATTTTTATTAGTAATTATAAAAAATTCTAGTAGCCCTCGGGGCTTGGTGTATAGGTCAGCGTGCTAACCTCGTATACCAAACATCGCGGGTTCGGACCCCAGGCAGTCCGATATTTTAATTTAAGACAATTGGATACCAAATGGCTTAAATAAGAATGCCTGGACCCCATATGTATATTAAATCAATAACGGATATCGTAAATGTCTTATATGGCCTGAGTTGCCGAAAAGACAGTGTGAATGTGTGTGTGAGTGTGAGTGTGAGTGTGAATGTTTAAAAAAAAAATTCTAGTAAAAGGTTGAAGAAAGTATCAATGTAGATTAGACTACACCATAAGTGGTCTTGTGGGCTTTGGATACTTTCCGGGGGTTGGAGGGAGGAGAGAAAATTAGAGGGCATTGAGATGGCATAGAAGGGGTAGCGTTAGATAAAAAGTATAGTCTAAAAAAGGCAAAAAAAAAATACCCGCTAATCAGGTAACTAAAGTAACTAAACGCGGCGGCGACTTACAGTTAGTTGTTTTTTTAGTAAAATCGAGTCTGATATTAACAAACACCTTAAAATGCATAAAATTCAACCTTCTCATTAGTTATGTTCACGGCCGCAGACAGAGGGGGGGGGGCATGGAGGGCTATATCCCCGGAGCCCGGGTACCCTGGGGGGCCCGAGCGCTTTTTGCGCTCCAACGTTAAAATTCCAATAAAAAATAATTTTCACATCACCAGCCACAACCCAAAAGCAATAATTTTCATGGTTAAAATTTTAATAAAAAAAATAATTTTCTTGAAATTATTTTCCTGAGGGGGCCCGGCCCTTTATAATTGACAATTTTGAATCACTCAAGGAGAGGAGAGTAATTTTATAAAAACGGTTAAAGTATTATTATTATTATTACTGTTTAGGTATGGTTATCCTACGTCCGGATTTGGAACACGGTTTGGCGTTCGGATCTGAGAAAAGTTGGGGGGAAATTAACAGAAAACGTGGCTAAATTGGGGAATTTTACTCCTTAGGTGCCCCATAGTACTATAATATTTTTACTTTCTCGTACCCTATTTAATTTAAAATGCATATAAATCAAGCTAAGTTTGATAATATTTTTCACGTCTCAGGATAGGCAAAAACGCAGATTTTAATGCCTAATTTTCAAAAACTTTTTAATACCCCCACACCACCCCCCAAGTCGTCTATCCATCTAGCCTCAATAAATTATGGTAAGTAAAATTAAGGCTCTAAAAAAAACTTATTCTTAAAGGGGGCGGTGAGCAAAATAAGGTTGCGATTCTATGCACTACTGTAGATCAATCAGTCCCTCCGTTTGGAATAAGAAATGAAATATCATTCTATTATAATTGAAAAATATTTGCCCTAAAGCCTGGACATTATTATTTTTAAACGTTTGATGATTTTTATTTTTAAAGAGTATAAGTTAATTACTTTAAAGAATTCTTAACACGTAGGAAAGATACTTTTTTTTTCAAAGTTTTATCTCTAATTAAAACAACGTGACCTCAGAAAACAATAAGCAATAAAAGGAATACAATTGCGCATGATTATCATTCTAATTAGGGATTTAGCCCAAGTGCCTAAAACAACAAGTCATAATATTAACATAGGAGAATAAGAGAGAAAAATGATTTTTTATTTTCTCTTTCCTCTATATATGTTAATATATAGAAAGAAGAAAGTATTGGATTCATGTCAAAAATTCGATGCCGAGATTTTGATGGATATACACGTTTTGAGGTCCCCTGAATCCAAAAACAGTGCTCTGTCGGTCTGTCTGTGAACAAAATATCTCAAGAACAAAAAGGGCTAGGAGGTTGAAATTTTATATTTAAGTTATGCACGCCCCTGGAACGCGACACGAAGCTTTTGAATAAAATCGGCCAAAAAGTACTAGACCTTTACTGAAGCACTTTTTTCTATTGATAGTATATTTTTACTTTCTCTTATAATTAGATATAAGCTTAGAAAAAGTAATTTATTCTTAAAATGATGCCAAAAAACTATATAACACAGTAGTTTAAAAAAAATATTTTACCTTACTGGTCGATATTATCTTGAATTTTCTCATAGGGAAAATCCGAACCCCACCCTAAGAAAAAAGAAAAAAAAAAATATGAATTTAATTATGAAATAAAAAAAAATACTAATAAGACAATTGACCAAAATATGAAGTTTATAGAGCAGGTTCTTCTTGATAAATTTTATAACATTTTATAAAAAATAAAAGATAAAAATTTTTAGGATTTTTATTAAACGCAGACTGATGTGCACATTAGGGTGGGTCGTTTTGCCCCTTTTTTCGGAGCGAAATGTAATACCCAGCAAAAGTCGCCCACCCACATGGACATTACAGATATAAATTTTTTTTCAAATCGGACAATATCTTCTGTTAGAGTTTTTACCTCAAAGTTTCGAACTTTCGACTGAAAATCCCAAAATTGCCATTAAGTTTAGTTGGGTTATAAAGCGACCATATTTTTGAATAACGAGATGCCACTTGAGATGAAAACTGACATTCCAGTCTCAAAATGCCCCTGGAAGAACCAGAGATGCCTTCTTTGGGCGTTTTCGGTTAAATTTGGTTAATTGTACTGAATTTGCCCCGTTTTTGGCCCAGAGGAGGCATCTCTGGCTCTTCCAGGGGCATATAGCTGGCATTTTGAGGCTAGAATGTCAATTTTCATCTCAAGTGACTCGTTATTCAAAAATATGGGGTCGCTTTATAATCCAACTAAACTTAATGGCAATTTTGTGATTTTCAGTCGAAAGTTCGAAACTTTCAGGTAAAAATTCTCACAGAAGATATTGTCCAATTTGAAAAAAAAAAAAAAAAAAATTATATCTGTAATGTCCATGTGGTGAGCCACTTTTGCCGGCTATTATATTTGGCTCCGAAAAAAAGTGGCAAAACGACCCACACTAATGCACATTAACTACTAGTTTCGGTCTATCTGAGAGACATGAAAATAAAAAAAATATATTTTATTTTTTATAAAAGTTTGCAAGAAGAACCTGTTCTATAAACTTCCACTTCATATTTTGGTCAATTGACTTAGATAATTTAAATTAAATAAAAAAAAATGACTCTGAATCCAGCTGTTATGCCAAATACAGTAATTATATTAGGTGGAAAAATAAATTGGAGAAAAAAATCTAAAAAGATTTAAGTGCAATGTTCTATAATGGAAATGAAGAGGAATGCAGCCAGTTAAGGAGCCTTTGTTATTAAAACAAACTCCTTTGTTCCAAGACATTTCGGCCAACTTTATTGTGCCATCTTCAGTTGTCTAAGAGTTTTTTTTTAGAAAATAGAGTTAATCGTCTGTCCATAAGCCAGCCATATATAAGGACAGGCGATAGACAACTCCATTTGCTAAAAAACTCTTAAGCAACTGAAGATGGCACAATAAAATTGGCCTAAATGTCTTGGAACAAAGGAGTTTGATTTAATAATAGAGGCTCCTTAACTGGCTGCATTCCTCTTCATTTCCATTATAGAACATTGCACTTAAATCTTTTTTTACTTTTTGCTCCAATTTATTTTTTCACTTAATATAATTATTTAGCATAACAGCTGGATCAAAAGGGTTGACGTAAAAGAAAGAAATGAAGTTAAATGCCTGTCTTAGTTCAGAAAATTGACGTCTATAAGATTAAAATAAAAACACTAAATTGACGAACTTGATGATTATTCAAAGTGTTTTAGGTGATGAATAATATTACGGAGTCAATAAGAAGCATTATTCATAATTCATAGAACAACTCAGAAGAGTCTTTGCTCTCTCTCTCTCTCTCTCTCTCTCTCTTGATGTGATTTCAAATCCTGGCGTCGTGAAAAGATCTCATCATAAGACTCCTCTTTTTGCAATCCAAAAATAAATTACTCCTTTGAATTAAGAAGAATATTCTCTCTTTGGGCGTCACCATCTAATAAATGAAATGAAATCTTGCTTTTATAAAGAGAGCCTTGATTATTAAAAGAAAGACACGAGACACGTATTTAATGAATATAATTTTACTCTAATCAATCACTATTATTCTATCTTAGAAATAAACACAGTCCATCACGTATGTAGCGTGAGTTGTTTAACCAGACATATGTTTGTCCAACCCTTATAAAGTACAGTAAAACCCCTGTTAATCGGCATGGTCGGGACCGAGACCCTTGCCCGTTTGGCCGGTTTCAGTCAAAAATTCATTTTCATTAATTTTTATCAGACGTTTTCGTTTCCCCAACTCGCTCATTTTTGTTTAAGAAATCTCAAGCCTATTTTGTAGAAAAATAGACTGGGAAGCAAGCAAGTAAACAAACTTGCCCCTCCCTTTTCACCATCTGAACGAATATATTGCACGAATTTGCACTACCCAGTTTAATTAAAATACAAAAAAAAAAAATCTTAATTTTAGTGTGTTTTCCAATACTAGATTTACAAATTCAAATATTTACAAAAAAAAAAATTACAATTTTCTTCGAAAAATATCAATTGTAATTTTAAATACATTGTATAGTAATTTTCGTTAAAAATTGTATTTTTTTAGAAAGAAGTTTGGAAATTCTAAAATTACCAGTCAATTGCACTCTAATTTTCAAATTTTTTTCTAAAATTACAACACATTTTCATTTTAATTTTCAAACGGCTTTCCAAAATTACAATACATTTGTAAATGGTTTTTGAAAAGACTTACTAAATTTAGTATGTTTTTTGTGTATGAAATTTGCTTCCTAGACAAACTAGTTGCGTTCAGCGGCGTAACTAGCCTTTGTGAGGTCGAAGGGGGCGAAGTTCAACTAGGGCGTCGTTTTTTAAGTTGTAATATAATTTAAAAGAAAACTATCCAGTGTTTTTGGACAATCAATGGAAAGAATATGATAAAATCACGTCCATGGGGTATATCTTAATTGCCCTAGGGCGCCTATGTCGGTATCGAGGGGCGCCAAAGGCTTGAAGCACCTAGGGCGGAGGAGACGAGCCCCACCTACTGGTTGCATTAGAATAATTACTTGTTTCACCTAGGCCAAACTAGTTAATCCTAAGAGCGTTAGTTTAGTTGTCCTAAAAAACAGTTTTGGCCTGTAACATATACTAATCCAGGTGTAATTTTTCTCTTATAATGTAAATAAATAATTTTGCCAGACTTCTTTTATGATAATTAAAATGTCCTTTTAAAATACGAATAGGAAAAATAATTATTAAATTTACCATTAAGGGAGAGAGAATAAGAAGTTAATAGCTCTATTAAAATTAAAAAAAGTTTTTTTTCACTCTTTAGAAAAAACGTGATTGATTCAATCCTTGTATTTTAAGTCCAGGGAGGATTTTTTTCCCAACTTGATTAAAATAAATTCTCTCTCCCCTTTCATTAAACACTTTTCATTCGATTAAGTAAATTAAAAGTGTTAAAAAAAAAATGATATTGACAGCAATACAAATTTGTGGACTATTATAAGCGGCATTGATTAGATCGTTACAAGAGATTTATTCGTAGATGAATAAAAAGAAAAAAAAAATTTGCTCCATCTCCCCCTTCCCTTATATGATAATAATAATTAAAAAATCAGGTTAACAATTTAAAAGTTCGTTTTTATTTTTATTCACTTTCAATTTTGTAATCTGATTTCTCTTTTTTACCCTTTTCCCTTTCAATATATTATTATTATTATGCCATTTATTATTTATCTTTATATATAGTATATTCCTATTATAAACATATATGAATATAATCAATAATTCATTTATTTATAACGATGGAAATTGATTTTCAAATCAGGAGAAAAATATAAAAACGTCTCTTTTTTTCTCATCTATTTATAAATCGCTAATGTCCGTCTGTCTGTCTGTTTGTCTCTCTGTCTGTCACGCTCTATTTGAGCAACTTCCCGTTGGAATTTCAAAACAAAATTTTT
>JAKCPI010010295.1:0-11323 GCA_023213315.1 Euborellia annulipes
GTGGCGATTCGTCACAAGCTGACCTCTTTGTTTTCATATTTAGAAGTTATAAGTATTGCCACTAGATGTCACTTAGTGTCAATATTGGGCAAATATGGCGGACGCCCAGACAGCCTTAAGCCAAATTTGGGTATCCAAATGGACCGGACTGCCTAGGGGTCCGAACTCGCAATTTTACGAGTTGCTTGAGGTTTGCACGCTAACTTCTACTCCATAACCCAGAGGGCCCCCGATATAGTATCAAGATAGGGAAAATATTTATATTTTGTTACCATGGCAACCATTTCTCTTAACTTTCCTACTTGAAGTACAAGAGTAAAGTGTGCTTCAAAAAGATGTCAAGGGCAAAATGAGAATATACATTTCAAAAAGCATCTAAAAAATAATTGATTTATGAATT
Organism: Euborellia annulipes; assembly: GCA_023213315.1. Classification (NCBI taxonomy): domain Eukaryota; kingdom Metazoa; phylum Arthropoda; class Insecta; order Dermaptera; family Anisolabididae; genus Euborellia; species Euborellia annulipes. The sequence goes on from JAKCPI010010295.1 coordinate 401, forward strand.
TAATTGAATAATGGAACGTGGCTGTAGCTGGTATGTTTTAATAGGAAAGAGGGTGCAGCCAAATAATTGAGTCTCTCTATTCAGTAATGGACACTCTTTATTGGGACGTTTCGGCTGGGATCAACCTGCCATCTTCAGCTTTCAAATAGCATATTTAAATTTTATATATACAAATAGAGTTGTCATATATCAATAATACAAGTTATTCGCATTCTTTCTCCAAAGAATGTAATATTCCTTTAAATATCAGCAAGTGATAACGTGAAGGTCAAGCTTATAATATTGTGAATTTCAATCAAAATCGTTGGAGTGAATTTTTAGAAAGTCAAAAAAAAAAAAAAACTGAAAAAGTACATCAGTAAAGTACTAGTACTCTTTGGCCGATTTCGTTCAAAAGCTTCGGGACACGTCCTAGGCGAGTACCTAACTTAAATATCAGGGGCGTATATAAGGGGGGGGGGGGGCGAGGGGAGCCCGGCCCCCCCCCCCCCCCCCCCCCCCCCCCCGAAATTTCCCAAACACATATACATATATAGGGATATACAGACATCAGGGAAACAAATTTTTTCCGCAAAAGAAAAAATGTTCCTCAAAAAATTTCGTGTGAAAAAATTTAGTTTCTTAAAAAAAAATTTTCCGCAGAAAAATTTTTGAGTTCGGGCCCCCCCCCCCCCCGAAAAAATTTCTATATACGCCCCTGTTAAATATATAGCGCTTTTTGTCTTAAAGACAGAGAGACACACACCACATAGAGACCGACAGTTCATTTTGCGGGACCCACATTTTATTTGGACTCAGAAGACCTCGAAACATTTTCTGACCTTACTAGTTGATTCTAAATTAAAATATCATTGCTAATTTAATCGCCTTTCATTTCTTTTGTATTTTTTGTTCTGATTCTCAACATGACATGACAAGGAGAAGTTTTTCCTTTCAGAGTTTAATAATAAATATAATCTTGACAACTTAATAAATTCTTTTAAGAATTATCATATTAATCAGCCAGTGGCGTATTCAGGGGGGGCCCGGGGGGGCCGGGCCCCTTTTTTTCCCCCTTCCAAAAAAAAAAAAAATACTATTTTTTTTTAATTATTTTTTTTTTTTAATTATTTTTTTTTTTATTTTTTTAAATTTCTAAAATAAAAAAAATAAATATATAAAAAAATAAAAATTTTTTTTTTTATTTTTTTTTTTATATAAAAATAAAAAATTTTTTTTTATTTTTTTTATTTATAATTATTATATTATTTAAAAAAATTTTTTTTTAAATTTATGGGAAGGGGGGGGGTGAAAAATTTGGGGGGCCAAGAAAAATGGGGGCGGTAATCAGCACTTGCTTAGCTCTGACGGGAAACGAACCCCAAAATATACAATAACTTATTAAAAATACTAATCAAATAAAAGCAAAGGGACGCTTATAGTGTAATAAAAATACTTCACTAGCGAGAGAGAGACCATCCCGAGAGAGAGTTTTGCACCCTGCGAGGCTTTGTCAGAGACCACACCCTCCTCCGCCAGGGATCGATATCATTCTGACCTTTTCTTTTTGGAGCCTCACGCAAAAACTTGCTACGTTTTTTTTTTTTTTTATTTCTTTTTAATCATACTTTTAAGTCATAACAATCTCACTTGTCACCCATTTAATTTAAAATCTTGGTATATAAAATTTTACGCTTGATTGCAAACAGCAAAATCATCATTGAGTTTTCGAAAGATTTCTGATTATAATTCAATATAATGAGCTCAAATCTTCCACGCAGAGCCAATAAGCGGACAAAGCGATTAGCGTTATAACTGTCTAAAGACTTGCAATTAAATTTATAATAAGACTGTCACATACGTGATAATCCTCCTATTTTAATTCAACTTAGCCGTGTGGGGGGAGCGAGTTCACTTTTGCAAAAAGCATTTTTCTTGAGTTAAACCGATCAGTTTTAAATGAGATATTTTTTTGTAATTATTAGAGAGCGTAATTTGAGAAAAAAAAGTTATAAAAAGACTAATTTCTCTATCATTTATATGAATATGAGAAAGTAATTGAAAGTCTTTCTAGATATGGACAGTTGGAAGGCCAAGGTCTTGACAATTTAATTAAAACTAAAAGAATATTTGGAATTTTCAAGAAAAATTAGATATAAATTACATTAACTTTACCTGCCCCATGGGTTGGTGGGCAAAGTTAATAATCAATTTTATAAAGATTTAAAAAAATAGTCCCTGAGATTCAAAAAAGTGTAAAAAAATTTCAAAATAAGTTTAATTTTGAGATCGATGGAGATATCTAATAAATTCATGAGAATATTAAAAATAATAAAGGGTCAAAGCCGAGCGCACAACTTTGCTCACCCATTATTCAAGAAAAAAATATTGCCCCCTCCCCCCACTCCATCTAGAGCCTCCCTAATAATCCGATGTTTATCAAATTATATATCATTTTAATGGGTAGGAAGTCTAGTTTCTGAAAATATAAAAAAAATTATAGGTTATGTAAGAAAAAATATTTACCCCCCCCTAGAGCCCCCCCTAATGGTCCGATGTTTACCAAAAGCTTTTCAGTTCTTGGCCTCTACCCCTAGTTTATCACTGCAAAATTTCAAAACAATTGAATGAATAGTTTTTGGGTTTTCGTTGACAAAAAAAAAATACCACAGACATACTCACACACAGACATCATTCCAAAAACTACTTAAATGGATTCAGGGGACCTCAAAACGCATTTTGGCAGCTTCAGTTCAATTTCCATTTTTTTTTTTTACAATTACAATAACAATAAGAGGATAAAGGAGCAAGCATATATGGCCTAAGATGCCGATCCTACCCCGGTGATCACAAATGTGATTTATTTAAGATCCCCAGGGGGCGATTGTTTAGGTTTGCGGTCGTTTATTCTGTGGTGTCTTACTTCTTCTGCAAACTGTTTTAAATTTTCTTTGGAAATTTTAATAAAAAGCGCCACCCCTCCTCCACAATAAACTTATCAGAAAACTAACACTATTATTATATTATTTAATTTAAATAAATGATTTAGTTATTTCTACTTACATTTAGAATTTAGAAGGGCCGAAATTTTTAACACGCTTGTTTATTATTATTTATTATTAATCCATAGTGTTTTTGTTTATTTTCCCCATATATATTGCGAAATAGCACCTCTATTGGACAAGTCACGAACCAAAATTCAAATATGTCGGAGAGCTGGCGACAAAAGTGGGCAAGAGTTTTCTGAAGGCTAATATTTTCAGAATAATTTGCATTTTAGTGATGGAAAGATACTTTAGAGTCAGCACTTCCAGAACCGGGGCCTTTGGCGGCAATAAGCCGGTAGAGTTGCGGGAAGATGGTTTTTCGCAAATATCTCGAAAACTATGCGGTTTTCCGCAAAAATTCATATTTACAAAAATTGAAATTAAATTATAAACAAAAATAGTCTAGTACCTAATCAAGCTGAAATGAACACTTCAGGAGATATAGAGAAGGAAAATTTGAGGGTTGTCTTGGTAGCAAGATGTTTTTCTATCCCACTGCCTCCTTTGTGCGACCAGTCACACCAGATTTTTAAATTTTACATCTTGAATTCTAATATTTCGGTGAAAACTAAATATATGTCTAGAGGAAAGAAAGACAACCAGTGGCGGATCCAGAGGTGTTTCTCGGTGAGTGGGGGGGGGGGGGTAATCTGGAGTGACTGGTCGCACGGCACTCAATTTTTTTTTAATTTCGGTAATTTAAAGGCGCATTCTGTACTTGTTTGCCAGAATATAAATACAAATCAAATTCTTAAGTATTAATTTTTAAAATTTTACTTTTTTTTTTTTTTTTTTTAAACATTCACACTTTTTTCTCACTCCCATTCACACAGTCTTTTCGGCAACTTAGGCCATTTAAGACTTTGACGATATTCGTTATTGATTTGGTATCCAAATGGCTTAAATAAAATCATCGGACTGCCTGGGGTCCGAACCCGCGACGTTTGGTATTCGAGGTTAGCACGCTAACCTCTACGCCAAGCCCCGTGGGCTAAAATTTTACATTAAAAATACATTTTTTTGAAAAAAAGTTTGTTTTTCAAATCTCAGGGGGGTAATTACCCCCCCCCCCCCCCCTTTTATCCGCCCTTGCACAGAACACAACTTTCAATGACAAATCTGGCGCGACTATCACACCAGATTTTTATTTATTATCACCTGCCCTTTTTTATTTATAAGCTTGTTCAAAGATTTCTTTTTTGCTCAACAACTTATTAATTTTTTTCTTAAGCATATTAAATGTTATCCGATTAGTGTAATCTGATTGAATTAAAAAAGTCTGCTCGCCTAAAAACTGGCAACCATCCTAGCAGCTCTGCAATTGAAGGAGACCAGCCAGCAATCTTCTCTTGTTCCTAATCAGTCGGAATTCTAATGTTTTTTTATTGCTTATTTAAATTGAATAAAATAATCACTTTGATAAATTTTATTTAACATTTTAAACCCTTTTCGATTCATTTCGACAATGATCATTAAAATTTGTTAAATCTCTTTCTAATGATAACACAAAAGAGTTTTTAAAGGCTCATTAAATGTTAATTCTTAATAAAAAATTTGGATATTAATGTTAGAACCTCAGATCATTATAATACTTAGGACCTCATCAAGTCTAAATCTGGCCACAAATAGATCTTAAGCGGGCCCATCCAAATGGAGCGATGTCACTCAAAAACTGACCGTGAGTGGGGAAAAACAAATGGATGACGTCAGTGGCGTGACGTTTTTTAACTGGGCCCCCCGCAACCTTTATTTCGGGCCCCATTATTATACAGTTTTTTAGCCCGGCCCGGCCCGTGGGCCCCCCTAAGTCCGGAGCCCCTCCGCAAGGGGTTTGCGGGGGTGTACGTTACACCACTGGATAACAAATACAACAAAACAAAAGGAAAAGAAAAAAAATAATAGAAATGTATGCTCATTAACAATACAGGGGCGTATATAGAAATTTTTTCCGCGGGGCCCGAACTCAAAAATTTTCCTGCCTGTGGAAAATTTTTTGCCCTGCTGTTAAAATCATTTTACCATTTTTTTAGAGAGGCTAAATTTTGCGGAATTTTTTCCCCTTCCTGCGGAAAAATTTTATTTTTTTTTTGAGGAACCAAATTTTCCTGTCACGCGGAAAATTTTTTCCCCTGACATTAAAATTATTTTTTGTTTTGCGGGCCAATTGACGCCCCTTTGTGAGTAGTGCCCGGGGCATGATGACCCCCCTCCCCCCTCGCTACGCCACTTCGTTCGGCCTATTAGTCAGGGAGCAATAACAATATTTACAATAACTTGTAAAAATGGGCCTTGTCTACTTTGCAAAAGTTATTTCTCATACAGACAAGAAAGCTTGTGCCATTTGGGCTGCCTAACTACCGGGCTTTAGTCTCAATACTATTGCAATAGATGGTATAACCAAAATAATCAAAGTGATCACATTACACAAAACCTAAAAAGAGTAGGAAAATAAAATTAAAAAAACCCAGTGCTTGCTCCATATAAATAAATAAGAGAAAGTAAAAAACACAGTCACGCCCGATTATAGAGTTTTAATTAAGTGAAAAAATTTTGGAAATGGAATTCTTTTTTTGTTAGTAATTCTATTTTTTGGCTCAATATTAAAAACAATTCTAAAGAGAAGTGAAAATAATAAATGAATTTAAACCAAGTCAAAAGGATAAAAAGGAAGTTGGGATAAAGACAGATAATTAATCTAAGATGAAACTTCTATACATTTGTTTTGTTAATTAAATAAGAGCGCACACACAATCTTTGTTTGCTTATTTGTTTTGTTTGTAAGGTGAACTGAAGATGCTGCTCTCTTGTCTTTCAAAGAAAATATTGAAACTCCTGTCAAGTGTTGTAAAATAGAAATGGATATTTATAATAAAATCATTTAATTAAATGACACAAAAGGAAAAAGGCTTACGATAAAGAGTTGAGGTTGTGCGTCTTTTCAAGAGGAATAAATTCTAAAGGGCGCAGAGAATAATATTAAAATCCCATAACAAAAGTCCCACTTGAAAATAATTTTATTTAAAAACCAAAAATGCTGCAGAAGTCGAAAGTAACTTAATAACTCAAAAAGCTATAGAAATTTCGGAACCCGAGTATTTATTTTTTCCGAACTCTCCATAACGTCCTCTATAGGACTGCAAAATTACGTTTCAAAATTCTCACGGGAAGTTGGTCAAACAGAGCGTACAGATGGACAGACAGACAGACGGACACTCCGCTATTAAATATCTTTATAGAAATTTATTCTGAAACGTCTCAAAGTTAAAATAAATTAGAATAAGCTTCCAGAGGCTTTAATTTTGTCTGTTCCCGCCCATGAGGGAATTTGACTGGGAGGGGGGAGGCGGCATGGGACCAGCCATCCTCCGGAGGGCCTTAAAGGCCGCATATTTTCTCAATTTTTGGAACGAAGTTCTTTAACGCGGCAAGATGAATTGGGAGAAAATGTAACGTAACAAAAATGCGTTCCTAACAAAAATGCCTTCCCCGCGGCGGAGGAAGGCGAGATTAGCTAAAGCCTATCTTCTTCTTCTCTTTATTTTCTTCTTCTATCTACCGTAGGCGCAGCGGCGTAACTAGCCTTTGAGGGCGGAGGGGGCGAAGCTCAGCTGGGGCGCCGTTTTTCGTTCGACCTTTTTTTTTTAGTATTCGAATCTCGTTCGAGCTTTTTTTTTGTAATTTTTCTCCGGATTTATGATATAAAATGAATTTATTATGAAATTTCAAAAAAAGCCGGAGATTTTTTGAAAAAGGGGATGCGCGAGGGGCGCCAAAAGCTTGATGCGCCTGGGGCGGGGGTGCAAGCGCCTCCCCCCTCGCCCCCACCTGGATACGCTACTGGATATTGGTACAGTAGTTTACAATAAAATCAGTTCAAAAATTAAGTTGCCTGTTTTGACATAAACAAACAAATGTGACAAACTATGATTAAATTATATTCGGGAAACAATTATTTCAAATCTGTCTATGCTCAAATATAAATTATTTTAGAAATTGTCATTAAAAAGATTACAGTTGGTATTAAAAGATTTTGTGATTTGTATTACTATCATTAGGGGAGTTTTTAATTATATACCTCATTGGTACTGTATTAATTATTTATAGTTTTAATAAATAATTAATACGAAATGTGGTCTATAATTCTATAGTAATAATACAGTAATTTAAAATATTTTCAAAGTATTTAATATATATTTAATTAACTTGATACTAATTTCATAAAATTTTTAAATTAAATTTATTTATTTTTACTTTCTCTTACCTATGTATATATGTAATATATATATAGAGAGAAAGTATTGGATTCATGTCAAAAATTCGATGTCGAGATTTTGATGGATCTTCACGTTTTGAGGTCCCCTGAATCCAAAAAAGTGGTTTTCATGACATGGTCTGTCTGTGTGGGGGGTGGGGTGGGTGGGTGGGTGGGGTGTGTGTCAAATTTTAAGCATGAAGGAATTGAGCTATGAGGCTGAAATTTTATATTTAAGTTAAACACCCCCGGGACCGGAAAAATAAGCTTTTAATCAAAATCGGCCAAAGAGTACTAGTACTTTACTGATGTACTTTTTCAGTTTTTTTCGATTTTCTCAAAATTCGCTCTAACGATTTTGATTAAAATTCAAAAATCAATTATTTTTTTAGATGCTCTTTCAAATGTATATTCTCGTTTTGCCCTCAAAATTGTTTGAAGCACACTTTACTCTTGTGCTTCAGAGGAAAGATAGGAGAAATGGTTGGCCATGGTAACAAAATATAAATATTTTCCCATACTTATAAATTTTACATCTGAATTCAAATATTCCCTACAGCCGGGAACTAAATACATGTCGACACAAAAATCTGGTGTGACAAGTACAGTACACAACTTTCGATTACCGAAGGTAAGAGAAAGTGTGTGCTGTGCGGCCAGTCACACCAGATTTTTTATTTGTTTTTTGAGTTGAATTGTAAAAACACTGGGAAATATGAAAATGCTTTATTATTAAATCCCCAAACGGGGATTTTTATATATAGTAAATGAAATTTTTTCTTTTAAATAATCACAAGAACGGATCCGGAGATGTTTCTCGGTGGGGATAATCTGGTGTGATTGGACGCACAGCACACAATTTTTTCTTACTTTCGGTAATTTAAAGGTGCATTCTGTCCTTATTTACCAGAATATATATGGGGCATTCCACGCCAACTCGACCACTTCTGAACCCGACCATTTTTGATTTGGCTGAAACTTTGTCATCTTTTTGTACCCTATTGAAAACGTGTTTGAGAATTTTTTCAGATTTTACGACCCAGCCAAAAAAAGTTATAGCATTTTCAAAAACATCGATTTTTTTTTTAAATAACCGTAAAACTGTCAAAAATTAACTTATCGGGACGATTTTTTTTTTGAAATTTTTGTCTTTAAATGTACTTTTCAGAAAAAATATGACAAAATTTTACAGATTCATCTTGAACGTTTTTTTTGACATTTTCGTAAAAAAACAAAAATTTTGGGATGAATGACACTTTTTTTTTTAATTTTTTTTTTTTTTATAAAAAACTTTGATTTTTTCTACAAATGCTCTGAAAATTTCAGAGTGGGATTATTTCGCTTTCTAATTTTTTTTACTTTCTTACCTATGTATATATGTAATATATATATAGAGAGAAAGTATTGGATTCATGTCAAAAATTCGATGTCGAGATTTTGATGGATCTTCACGTTTTGAGGTCCCCTGAATCCAAAAAAAGTGGTTTTCGCGACATGGTCTGTCTGTGGGGTGGGTGGGTGGGTGGGTGGGTGGGTGTGTGTTCAATTTTAAGGATGAAGGAATTGAGCTACGAGGTTGAAATTTTATATTTAAGTTAAACACCCCCGGGACCGGAAAAATAAGCTTTTAATCAAAATCGGCCAAAGAGTACTAGTACTTTACTGATGTACTTTTTCAGTTTTTTTCGATTTTCTCAAAATTTGCTCCAACGATTTTTTTTTAAATTCAAAAATCAATTATTTTTTAGATGCTCTTTCAAATGTATATTCTCGTTTTGCGATTGAAATCTTCTGAAGACCACTTTACTCTTGTATTTCATAGGGAAGATAGGAGAAATGGTTGCCATGGTAACAAAATATAAATATTTTCCCATACTTATAAATTTTACATCTGAATTCAAATGTTCCGTACTGTCGGGAACTAAATATATGTCGACACAAAAATCTGGTGTGACAAGCACAGTACACAACTTTCGATTACCGAAGGTAAGAGAAAGTTGTGTGCTGTGCGCCAGTCACACCAGATTTTTCATCTGAATTCATATGTTCCGTACTGTCGGGAACTAAATATATTTCGACACAAAATCTAGGTGTGACAGCACAGAACACAACTTTCGATTACCGAAGGTAAGAGAAAGTTGTGTGCGCCAGTCACACCAGATTTTTATTTTTGAAAAAAAAAATTTTTTTTTCTCCGCTTATTTATCATGATGGTGCTCTTAAATTCTTCCAGGATTGACTGAGATTCTAGAAAATTGAAGAAAAATAATAATAATAATAGTTAGGGGTGATGAAAATCGAGAAAATTCCATTTATCCTGAAAAAATTAAAAATTAGTTGTGTATTCAACTACTGAAGTATTTGAAGCGTCAAGTAAAAGCTTAGAGACATGGGCGTAACTAGGGGGGTGCCGGGGGGCCTGGCCCTCCCAGAAAGCTCCTTGCCCCAAGAAAAATAGAGAAAATATGGGGCTTTCCAGGCCCACCGGAGGATGGCTGGTCTCATGGCCCCCCTTTAATTTTTCTTGGGGCAAGGAGCTTTCTGGGGAGGGCCAGGCCCCCCCCCCGGCACCCCCCTAGTTACGCCCATGTTTCTAAGCTTTTACCTGACGCTTCAAATACTTCAGTAGTTGAATACACAACTAATTTCTAATTTTTTCAGGATAAATGGAATTTTCTCGACTTTCATCACCCCTAACTATTATTATTATTATTTTTCTTCAATTTTCTAGAATCTCAGTCAATCCTGGAAGAATTTAAGAGCACCATCATGATAAATAAGCGGAGAAAAAAATTTTTTTTTTTTCAAAAATAAAAAAAAAATAGAAAGCAAAATAATCCCACTCTGAAATTTTCAGAGCATTTGTAGAAAAAATCAAAGTTTTTTATAAAAAAAAAAATTAAAAAAAAAAGTGTCATTCATCCCAAAATTTTTGTTTTTTTACGAAAATGTCAAAAAAAACGTTCAAGATGAATCTGTAAAATTTTGTCATATTTTTTTCTGAAAAGTACATTTAAAGACAAAAATTTCAAAAAAAAAATCGTCCCGATAAGTTAATTTTTGACAGTTTTACGGTTATTTAAAAAAAAAATCGATGTTTTTTGAAAATGCTATAACTTTTTTTTGGCTGGGTCGTAAAATCTGAAAAAATTCTCAAACACGTTTTCAATAGGGTATAAAAAGATGACAAAGTTTCAGCCAAATCAAAAATGGTCGGGTTCAGAAGTGGTCGAGTTGGCGTGGAATGCCCCATATACAAATCAAATTTTTATTAGGCCCCCAGGCTTGGTGTAGTTAGCGCGCCTGCCTTGTATACCAAGGGTCGGGGGTTCGGACCCCAGACATTCTGATGAATTTATTTAAGCCATTTGGATACCAAATGTCGCGAAAAAAACTTTTTTAGATTCAGGGGACCTTAAAACGTGAAGATCCGTCAAAATCTCGACATCGAATTTTTGACATGAATCCAATACTTTCTCTATATATATTTCATATATATGGTAAGAGAAAGTAAAATTGACTGACAATCCACCAGCTGGTATTGGGATTCAGGCAAGGGAGGATACAAGGGGGGGTAAAGGGGTAATTACCCCCCTGAGATTTGAAAAAAATACCTTTTTTTCGAAAAAAAATTTATTTTTAATG